>JAZHYW010035572.1:0-12519 GCA_037355805.1 Ixodes ricinus
ATAAAATAACAAATGACTGATCTCAAATACACATACAGTGGCCCAGACAACAATGGGCCACTACTTTATCGATGCCCCGTCTGAACAAGTAACTTCATTGCAATTGTTCACCACGAAGGCAGACGCGGTCGACTTTGCACCACATGTAGGGTGAACTTGTAAAGCTTCCCAAGGATCAAGCTTTTTTACTGCGGTCCTTGAAGTGATAATGAGTATAGGCAACCTTGTCTTTATCGAAACCCTAGCAGGAATCTCACTCTGGCACAGTAGGCACACATTCACCAGCTGACATGGCATAGGCTCGCTGTTCTCACTTAATACCATACATTTAGGTCAGTTGGTCGACCAACCTGCTTACCTGTCTTTAATGGCACCGTAGACAAGACCTTCGATACTGCAGTGTGCATACGGAATCTCCAGACCCATGATGGATTTGATTGGGTAGATCACGATGCTCTTGACTCGGGCAACCTTGAGGAACCTGTTCCTAAGCCACCAGTAGGTCACCCCGACGGTACCAGCGACAAACGTTGCCGTCAGTGCCAACACTCCCACATGAGTACCGGTGCCAGGTGCCATGGTTCCACGACAGGACACTTTTTCTGCCTGAACAGAAGAGACGCAGATGTAAAATATGTAGAAGGGTGCTGTACAAAGGAATAACACGCAAGGCTTGCCAACAGCCACTCTTGGTTGGTGAAGCAAACAACAAAATGGGACCACATCTGATGCAGTATGCATACGGTACTTTATTACTGTTGGCCATAAACTCTAGTGACGTGCGACATTGGTCTCCAAGAAAATGTCAATGGACGAGCACCATCTACTTCTATGATCCATCCTAGTTCATATTCACTGTGCACTGGACATTGAAAGGCAGTAAGCTGTTTAGACAAAACATTGTTAGTTTCAGTTTCAAGCATCTGGTAGAATTGCTGCGATGCTGAAGTACTAAAATAAGGGTATAATAGCACAGGCTAGATGGTGAACAATCATACTTAGAAACAACACAACGTTGTCTGAAAGCTCAGCTGCAAGATGATCTATTTACAGGAAAAGCTCCTTATATAGAGCGGAATATATCCCAACATGGGAACGACACCCGACAACACCACAATACCAAGAAGTGGGGACGGCCCCCACCCAAGAGGGGCGGCTAGCTTGCACCAACCCACGCAAGCACAGAAGCCAATACCTACCCAGATAGAAGGACTTTGTAGCTGCATCCCAAGGTCATTGAGGCCATGCTGATACAATTGCTTGCGCTTGTGATCTGAAGCGTCTTCTTTATCACCCTCTTGAATGGATCCTTTTCCTTGCTAAGCACTTTTGTTTGCATCCATTATGAATAATAATTCTGACATCCCTTCATATGTTTTGCAAGTTCGGAATTTGCTGAAAAAGCCTTAGCAGCTCTTTCGTGTTCCAGTAGCCTGTCGTTCAAACAGTCCAGAGTCTGACCAACGTGCCAGAAGTCAGATGCCATAGGAATTTCATACACAACCGACTCCTTACAAGCCATTGTTTGATCCCTAAGTTTCTTTCGACAACTAAGCTGACCTTGCTGAAAAGGGCGTCAACGTACTTTATTTGAAGTCATTTTAAAGTGCAACACTTATGCCATAGCTTCATGCCAGCTTGAAATTGTGCAACAAAAGCCAGTGAAAAAAAGGCAAGCATACCCACTTACCAGGCTTTTCCTACTCTACAGCTCTCTTCCCTAGGCCAACCAAAACATTTCGCATCACACTAGTCGCAAGCAAGCAGTTCCGAATTAACCAACCTTGACAGCCGAGCACCTAAATTCTCTTGTAGGTGATGGTTGTCGTTGTGTTGTTCCTATTTCTTCTTTTTTTTTCCCTTGTCTCGAGGTTTTATAAGTATGGATGTTAAATGCCTCGTTGATTGCAGCTAGATGCAGTGTTACACCCAGCGAAAAAAAGGAGTAAGTTGCCTCGTCATTTGCTTGCAGACCCTCTATCGAATGGGATAAACTGCACTGACACAAAACTCTTTACTAGTGATGGACTCGAATCTGCCGAACTTCAGATTCGGCAAAGTTGGCACATGCCGAACTTTTGAAGAAAAGTTCGGCAAAGATTCGGCAAGCTTCTGAGCACGTGCGGGAACGCTGACAGGGCCATGGATTGCAAATGGATGCCATGCGGTCATGCGGTTACCATCGTACAGTGTAGTACTACCAGCAATTACGGCGAGGTGCGGTGTAGGCAACATGGTAACTGTGGGTTTGTCAGCCTTTGTGAGTGTGATTCTCTTCAATATTTTCTGCGTAAAGAACATTGGATCGACCAGAAATGGACGCAAAAATGACGCGGCCCACTGCGCAAGTGATAAATGATGCGGTACATTCGGGATAACGTGATTTTCATTTAATCTTTCCAGTGATGCATTGAGGTAGTTGCAAAATTGACTTACAAGTACTTTAATGCACTCCGGCCCTTGTAGTAATCCTGTTTTCGGCTCACAGGTAGTTTGTGCCAAAACAAAATTATATTGCTTTTCAATTTTAGCGTTATTTCACGGTTTTCGTCTATCCGCATAAAGATAAACATAAAAACTATCATGTTCGACACGTTGCACATCCGACATTCCTAACTCGTCTTCTGTTCCTAAACGTCACGGTGTGTCCTAATATCAGAAACCGGCATTTTAAAAGTTAAAAACGAGAAGTTGCCAATGTGGGACTGACACTTTCATGCAAGGCTGAAGTGACTCAAATAAAAAAATATGCATATTTACGATAATATCGTTATCTCTTCTGGTGAAGGCTCAACTGCCGTTGCATCTGCTTTCGCACACAAAACGGTGACTCGCAGAGGAAGTATAGAACACAGTTGCGAGAGCTTGCACTAGATGAGGCCTTAAAACCGAAACTCACGTATCGTGACTGCGCTGCCTGCGTCCCCTACTACTACCCAACCCCGTTGTCACACCACTTCTGCAAAAAGCAACTTTAATATTAGCAGTAAAGACTCAAGATATGACATTGATACAATTATCTTTGAGAATAGCACCTTATTTAGTAATAAATGTGTCAATATGCATTAAAACAAAACTAAAAACTTTTTTCGCACGAAAAAATTATACTTTTTATATCAACTTTAAGGTCTGGCAACAATGGATTTTTGCGAATCTTTGCCGAATCTTTAGAAAAGTTCGGCAAAAATTCGGATTTGCCGAATCTCGATATTCGGTGCCGCATTTTCGATTCCGCAAATGTGTGGCCCTACAGAGTGACCTATGATAAGCAGTTTTCAAATGGAGCACCATGAGAGTGCCTTCAATGGCAGGTAACCTTAGAAAGGAGCGAAAAACCTAAGCACTGCTCTACAACATTTATTGTAGCCTGAGGTCTTTCATACACACACTCTCCAACAAGAACTTCAATTGAACAGAGTAACCTTTGTTGTGATCAATCATTACCCAAAGAGTGCTAGCACACATACAAAAATTACGAGATCCTGCTGGTCTTCTCGTAGGGTCCGTGCCAATAAAGGGCCCATATATATATACGTCTTGCCTCTTGGAGGGGGACTAAAAAAGCCTTCGACTTCATTTCTCCTTTCGAAGCGATAGGAGAAAAAGTTGAGCCAGCAAAGAAGAAGAAAGCCCGGCCGGCTTGACTCAATCATGAAGTGCGAGCTTTGACTGCTTTCACTCTCCTCTTGCATGTATAAACAGTGATAATTTCTTTTCCGTTTAAAAACGATCATAAACAAAATCAAGACAACCTACATTCTTTCCACGCCGGTTATTCCCTTGATGTCAATGCCGTCACAGTTACTATACATATACACCGTTCGCTAAAATTGACATTGACCCCTTAAGTCACGGCTCCAAACAAACCATTGCTAGGGGCATTGTTATGGACGAATACATGGGACTGGATTCCGCTCCAAAGGAATAATCAGTCAAAAATTGGACGTGGAATTTAAACGTCTAAAAATAATAAATAAAGGAAGCCTAGATTTCATACTTACCGCGACACAAGTTTGCCAAAAATTGGCTGTTCCTAAAATATTTGCGACGGCAACTTTCTGTCCTCGAGACGTCTCAAGAGGCCTGTTGCAGAGAATGAACGCATGGCTAACGCACACAGAATGACTGACTATCCCGTCTGCAACAGTATAAATCGTTTTCAATAATGATACGATTTTAATTTTGTATTTGTTTGGAGCATGGAAGGCCTAAGAAAACTAATCAGGTTTATAAAAAGAATTGTATTTGCATTCAATACGGTATACTGTCTGACGAAAATCATCACACGCATGGAGATCTGCTAAAAATACGGCAAGAAAAGCATTTGTTCAGAACATATATGAAAGCTGTGTCAGGTCCTGTTTCTGATTTTGCAGTTAACGTGCATTGTAATGAAAGAGCAGTTATTTTGACTCTTACATAAGCAGTTCAAAAAACCAAACTTTACTTTTTAATTTTTTTAGGCTTGCAATATGGGTGTGGGTTTCATACCTGCTTTGTAATCACAAAACTGAGAAAAATCATACTGATTCTTCAGTTTAAAGTAAGACCCAGAGCACGCATGACTGAGAAGGAACGTTTCTCCGTGCCTCTAGAAGATTCGAGTTTACTCTTACCCTGAGTGTAAAAGATAAGGAGGCCAGAATGACCTTGCCTAGTCAGTCTCGTCTCCAGTCATGCTATTTAACTAAAACATTCTAGGTGAAATGCTTAAGATGCAGAGTGTAGTAGATAAGGAGCTGAGCGCGGCTTTGTCGACTCGCAGTCATCTGTTACGCCGACGCATCGTTGCTCTGCTGCTGCCGCTGTCGACGCTCATCCTTCCTTTTGTTTCTAGGCACAAGTTCGCCAATTAAATCTTTATTTCTCTGCATTACGTTTGTCGATCCGTTCTCATCTGCGACAATACATATATCTGTTATGCTCGTCTGATCACACAGATGTGCACTGAAGGAACTGTGCTGTCAGAAATCCTTGAAATGTGTGCTCGTCTGCACTTCAATCTCCATGCACTTCACGTCGCCGTTGTGCGTGATTCGGCTTTCACAGTGTTTTCACCTTCTCAAATATTGCGGAAGAGCTTCACGGGAAGGTGTTTGCTCAGTCGTGTACTCCTCAGAAAGAACCCGCGAACCTGCAAAGCCATTGTGTCGTCTGCTAGCAAGGCAAAACCGGTTGTGAAATCTTATTACGGGCTTTTGTCATCGCTTTAAGGTACTGAGACAATATTAAAAGTCTCCATGATTAGGTATTTAGAAGACCCAATGCTTAGAAAATATTATTTACTTTTTTATGAGACAATTTCTAACCTCACGTCGAGCCCCTACGCACTTGTCTATAACAATGGTTTGTTTCGAAGTGGAGCGCCATGTTGTGGCAATATCACTTACGGGGTCAATTGGGGACTTTTAGAAAGCCATTACCATGTTCCAGATATCGTACTACCAGAGCCTTTGAAGCATGCTTAATTTTAAGCGCGTGCACCGCAAGCACTCAGGGTGCAGTAAGAGGAACACGTTAAAGGTTTGCTAAAAGTCCCTCACTATGCGGAGAGCAAGTTGTTTGCTTCTGGAGATTGCGGTGACATCAGAATGACGCTGAGCTCTGATTGGCTCTGATTGAAAGGATAGTGGGTGGACATCAATGCTATGAATGCCTCGAGGTCTACCAACTATTTTGTTTTTCCTATCAGCCAATCAGAGCTTGGCATTCTGGCATCATTGCAACCCCTGTGCAAGAAGACAAACTCATGCCTTGTATAGGCAACCTGCAATGTTGTATGGTTTGGAGCTATCTATAGCGCTCTGAAGCAAGAAACATTGGGTATGCCTGGGAGTGGCGGCTGCATTGTTCAAACATGAGCTATGTGAGCGCAGCTCGCCTGCTTCTTTGCAGGGGTTGTGGTGACGTCAGAACGCCATGCTCCGATTGGCTATGATTGAAGAATAGTGGTAGACCTCAAGGCAGCTTGCTTCGAAGCCTACCCATTACCCTTCACTCACAGCCAATCAGGGCTCGAATTTCTGACGCCACCACAACCCCCGTAAAGAAGCAGACAAACTTGCGCTCTGTATTGCTCTGGTGGCACCGCACAGCCTAATGTCTGAAGCAAGAAATACCGGTAGGCCAGGATGCCTAATCGCGCAACATGCCAGTACGACGGAAGCTATGGCTCTGGCAGGCCAATCGGAACATGACTATGTATCACCAAAGCGCGCTTTACTCGTCAGTATCAGGCTTTTCGCTGCATCATGCTCCAATATATGTGCGTTGCACTCGTGATACGTAGCGCATATCGAAGCCGCCGGCATGCAATGTGGGGCTTATCATTCACCTCTTTGCCAAGTTACAACAAGACGAGGCATGACAGTGGGCTCTCACTCTGGTGGCGCCGCATGGCTGTTGCCGGCTGGCTATTGCCATTCGCTAAAACGTCGTTCTTACTAAAGGTGTGCATGGAGCGGTGAAACGGTAAAAGCCAGTGGCACTATGAATGCCACCTGTGTGAGTGGGGCACGCTCAGCACGGCCAAAGCACAGGGCTCGCCTTTGTAGCTCATGCTTCACTCACACTGGTTTCTAGAGCGCTCATATGCACGAGTGTTCAGAGACCCCGGAACCGGGGGGCAACGAGGCTTGAGCACGCGCTGACATTTTCCAGGGGGTACTGGGCAGTATGCTGAGCCCCCAATGCGTTTGGCTCAAGGCCTACTGAACAATGCCTGCACCCTCCACCCTCCCCTCGTGTGTTCCCGTTGGTATGAGGCTTGCCCTTCGCCACGTACTTGGCTAAGGGGAAGCATGTGGCTCTGTTTTTGTTACGGCTAGCTACCCATCAAATTGTGGCACAACCTTCTGCACACGTAAATTCCAGAAAAAGACAATGAAGTAAAGCAAAGTGTCAGTAAACCACGGGCGACGCAACATCCCCCAAAAATGGGGAGAAACAAAAAAAAAAAAAAGCCGGAGCCTGCGGTTTGCATAGCACAGTCAGGAGATTTCCTCCTTCGCCTCCTTGGTTATTTTCCTGGGGCCTCCCACACGGCACTCGCGGGTTGGCCATGTGGGGAACGTGCAGCGCACTGTTTTTGTCCACCAAGCCAGCCGGCTTCGTTTTGCTTATATTTTGAGCAGTGACGTTTCCCTAAAGAAGGCAGATTTCTTCTAGCTTTCTTTTTTTCTTGCGGTTGCGCTTTTTTGTAGTTGTTGCTTTAGTGGTCTAGCAACCACGAGGATCACGTAATTGCTTTTGTGGAGAGAGCCGAAGCGAGAGGCGGGGAGATGGTCTGCGCGAGAAGAAAGTCCACGTACCCCACGTAAAATACTCTTCCGGAGTCGCATGCGAGTGCTCGTGCTAGAATAAAACAATAGACCTATTGCTATATTAAACAAACATCAAGGAAAATGCAGGAATTGGTGTTCCACGCGCCACACGCGCACGCCTTCCCTGTATAAAAAATCGAAGAAAGTAACCAAAACAAAGCGTTGACGAACACGCGTGCAAGATACCATTAGTTTTAGGTATTTGCTTTAGGAAAGTTACTACTGTTGACGCCAACACGTGCGGCGCGGCGCGTGGAACACCAATCGTTGCTTTCTCCTTCATGCTTGGGTAATATAGCAATAGGTCACGCCTGCTCCCGTGCCTCTGTGCCTCTGCCCCACTGCTATACTCTGTTTCAGCTTATGATGTACCGCAGGAAAGGCTACAAGGCGAGCTCCTCGCTCTCAGGGCAGAACTCGGCGGCACAAGCTCGTGCATTAAGGGTAGCTGTCAATGCTATGAGCCTCGCGCTTCTAGCATTCTCTGCGGTACAACGTAAGGTGAAACGGAGTATAGCAGTGAGACAACCCGTGTTGAAGTGTTTTCCCATGAGCGCTTGGAGGGAGCCCACGAATGTCCATTCAGAGCGCAACTCACGTGCCTTGTGGGTGGGAAGCAACGTAACGTTGGTGGGAAGGCGGCTGCCGGCTCCTGCTGCTTGTCAGATGATATGAACACAGTGGCTGCACGTGTTCTGCAGCTTCTCGTTTTTCCTCGTTGCGTTCTTCTCGTTGTTCCCTTTGATTTCCATTTGGTTTTGCTTCTGCAGTGGCTGGCTGGCTGTGGCTCGCTGGCTGGCTGGAGCCTGGAGGATGCTCTATGCAGGGAACTCAAAAACGGGTGCAGCAGGAGACGGCAGGCTCTTTAAATCGACCGGAAAATTCGGTTTCTTAACCTATCGCGCTACGACTTTGTGCAGCGTTGCCCACAGATGGTGCATTTTTTGTAAAATTTGCAAAGAACGAACTTACCTGAGAAAAAAGTAAAGAAAGAAAAAGGCTTAGCTCCTATGGAAACGCAGTGACGCCACCGGTCTGCAAACAACACGGCGCCGTTTCGCACGGGAGACAAGAGATGGCGCAGCGGTCGCGACGCCAACTGCCGCCAACGAACGAGCAGACGACGCCGAGAGCCATCGTGTTTAGCAGACAAGGAACTGCAGTTCCTTGTTGTTACCGCGCCTGTTTTTGTTTCTGTGACTGTCGCCGCCTGCGGAACGCGAGCCGCTTTTGAGTCGAAAGGATCGTCTGCTAAAGTGCCGGCTCTCGGCGCCGTATGCTCGTTCGTTGGCGGCGTTCGTTGCGCCATCTCTTGTCTCCCCGTGCGAAACGGCGCCGTGTTGTTTGAAGACCGGTGGCGTCGCTGCGTTTCCATAGGAGCTAAGCCTTTTCTCTTCTTTACTTTTTCCTCAGGTAAATTCGTTCTTTGCAAATTTTACGAAAAAAATGCACCATCTGTGGGCAACGCTGCACAAAATCGTAGCGCGATAGGTTAAAGGGCAACCCGCTTCATTTTTGATATTTAGAAAACTATGCAGCCCTCTTCAGTATCATATAGGAAGACCCCATGTCAAATATTACGATCTAATTCCGTCTATATATTTAATAAACTGGCCAGCAAACTTTCAAACGAGCCAAGTCGCCGAAATCTGCCAACTCTAGCGTGCGACGTGAGGCGCAATCGTCAGCGCAGTCAATGCGACGGGGTTGAGCGGCCAACGTTGAACCACTACGCCAAAGGCATGACTACGTCATTCTCACGTTTTGGTTGTTTTTACTTGGAGCGAAATTGAACGATGACGTCATGAGTTTCTCCTCCCGGTGTTGGCTCTACGGCGTCCACGTGATCACCGTAACGCGGATGCGCTAGTTTGCGCTGCCCTGCGCGTTTATCGCAAGTCCGGTTTCTCCGCTCCCCTCTCCTCTTTCGTGTTCTCCCCTTCCCCTCTCCCCGGGCCATCACCGTCCACGCCATGCGAAGCGACCTGCTCCGCGTCGCGTGTCCTGTACCTCGCGCCTGCGAACGTCACAAGACCACGTGGTTCGACGTGACGTGGCCATGACTCTGAGGACACGGGACCAATGTTGCCTGACGCAACCGAAGTTTCGGTTTCGGTATCGGCTGATGTTTAAATTAAGATTACACAAATAATATTCAACATTTCGCGAATCCGAAGACGTAGAGCTGTTGAGTAGTACTTTGTGAAATGGAATCACATGTAAGCCTAAATTTTTCGGAATTGAGCTGAGTTGCCCTTTAAGAAACCGAATTTTCCGTCGATTTAAAGAGCCTGCCGCCTCCTTGTTTCACCCGCATAACGCTCGGGTCGCCATTCGGGCCACGGGCTGCTACCGCTTCCTGTTGATAACGGTTTTGATTCGGTTATTTACGGTTTCGGCTGCCGATTGCAGGTTCCTAAAACCGGTTTATTTCGGACTTTCCACTAATTTGTTTAATTGAAATGCTAGACAGCCGCTTTCATAATAAAACGGTAGGGTGCTCAAGCGAACCGCCGAGGTCTGGAGTTCGACCAGGTTCGACTTTTTCAACTTTAGTGGGAAAATTCGACGAACCTTGTATTGAGGTTCGACCGTGGCGCATGCGCGGCATGCTGGCCAGTTGGCTTCGGATTGGATGGTGATGGCTAAGGGACGAATTTGCTGCGGCGTTGACTGTATTTCAGTTAATACAGTACAAAAACAAATGAGTTATTAACTCTCTGCAGCGATTAGAATTAGTTTCTTTAATTACAACTGTTTATAAAATAAAATAACTATTTTCATAAAAAAAGTTCTCCAAACTTAGACATGCTTGTATCAAGGTCCAGCCACACTGTCCATAAAGTCGAACCGGCGTCGAATCTGGTGAAAAGTTTGAAGGTTCGTCGAACCGGTCTCCGACCCAGTCGTAACCCCGAAAGTCTGACCTAAAAATCTGTCCGACAAAAGTTCGCGACACCCCTAATTGACCTCGTAAGTGATGACGTCACAACATGGCGTTTGGGTCCAAACAAACCGTTGCTAGGGACGTTGCTATGGACTAATGCATGGAGACTCCACATGAGGCTAGATTTTTGCTTACAAGTACGTAAATAATTTTTTGTAAGCAACCTAACTTCTTGATATCTAATTATGAAGATGTTCTTGTCGTCTCAGTGTCATATTGCAACGATGAAAGCCATTTCTGAAGTCTTACACTCCGCTTTGCTTTGGTAGCAGACGACACGATAGATTTGCTGGCCTCTGTTGCAGCGGGCGTCTTCATTGAAATGCGTCGGTAAACAAGCGACAAAAACAAGTGGATTGCCGTGGCCGTAGAGGCCTCCGCAATGTGCGTTTTTTTTTTCCTGTGAACAACCCAGCTTAGTTACGAGGGGTGAAAATGCAGTAAAATCAAACCACGTCACGCAGATCAGTTACGACGACGACCTGAAGTGCATTACCGGCGTAGTGCAGGCCACCATGAGAAACAAATCGTACGCCGTCGAGGTAAGTCGTTTGTTATTATATTACCTTATTATTGTGGTTGTCAGGTTATTAAAGAATTGCATGTCTATCGCGATTTCGCAGTATTTTGCTTCCCCCCCCCCCTTGGTATACATCAAATTCCGTGGATGTGCTCTTTTGGTGAAGATCTTCATCGAACCCGCGATGCGAGTACAGTCTGTAATAGACTCACCTTATGTTTTTTTATCCAGTTCTTTCGCGCTTTGGGGTCTTGCGGAAATCTGAAGAAACTGCAAGAATCTCTCTCCACGCGATGGTTACAACCAGGTATACGAAGCACCCTCGCATAGCGCGAGTCCGCAAACAAAATTTGGGATCTCAACCGTTCGCCTGAAGTGCTTTTCTCGCGGGTGCAATGCGATCTTTTAGCAGACTATCATCTCGATCAACGCCCGGACTTTCGATAAACCATATTTTGCATCGCACCCCACTATGAAATCTTAAGAGTGTATGAAACTCATTATATTTCAAACAAATGCGATGTCAGAATATCGTCTTTATTCACACGATGCAAACGACGGCCCCACTTGGCCGGCCGGCGTGCGGCAGACGGCATACTTCTTGCATTCGTCGTCTGCTGCAGGCATCTTGAGGACCGGAAGTTGCAGTCGTAAATATTTCAGAAACGAGCGATTACCGGCACACTTCTGTCGAAACATTTATGACATTCAAGCTTTCTATATCTGTCATTTTTAGAAGTTTAAATCCTACTCCTGATTTTTGAATGGTCGGGTTTTCGTAGCGAAACCGAGCCACATGTATTCGTCCATAACAACGACCCTAGCAACGGTTTGTTTGGACCCATGACGTCACACTTACGGAGTCAATCGCTAGAGCAACCGCATATGCCCAGGCTTGCGGAGCAGAGTACCGCAATGGCAGCTATTCTGGAGCCAAGCACTGCGGGAAGCCACGGTCGGCTTTTGCAGGGGACGCGAAGGCGCAGATGCAGAGGCAGCGTGCTGAGGCGCGCTGCGCAAGGGAAAATAGGTGCGGCGAGGGGAGCCGCGCATTCGCCGTCATCTTCCTCCCGTTGTTTCCTGTTTCCCTCTCGATTGCAAAAAATCGCACCCGGCGGATCCTGCGGGTGCCGTATGAAGTGAAGTCGTCAATTCATTGCGGTAAAACGACGCAGCGACCGACGAAAACGCCGTCCCCTCGCTTTCGGACGAGAGCTCGCCGACTCGGCCGGGCGATGGCTGGATAGTGCTGGTCGCGTATCGCGTATCACTCCGCGAAGGCCGCACCTTGGCCGCACCACGCGCACCGCAGACGCGAGCAACGCGATCGTCGTGCGTGTCGTCTGCTTCCGATACCTTGGAAAGGGATGTCCTAAAACATCGCTCGCGTTATAAAAAAAGAGGATTGTATTGTACCCAGTTGACGCACATATACGTTCAATGACTTGTAGGCTTTCGGCCTCGTTCGAATTTGGTCTAGGATCTATATTTCTCCAACGCAAAAGCGGCAAATATGTTCCCCCGAAACTCGGCGCTCTGGAAGGCCGCTTTCCCGCACGAAGCTCGGCTCCAGTTCTGTCCACGCGGACCACTCCTCCGCCAATACGGGAGATGGCGGCGCAAGGAAAAGGAACGCGGTACTGGCCTGGCTCTGCAAGCAGAGCCCATGCAGCGGCTCTAAGGATCGCGTTTTGGTCAGCTCCGCCTATGGACCGGAAGCGTATTTCCAA
>JAZHYW010035573.1:0-17818 GCA_037355805.1 Ixodes ricinus
ATCGGGTCGGGAGGTGGGCAGAGACTAAAGGCGTGATGCCTGACGAGGTCTCTGCCCCCTTTACAGTTCTAACACAGCAGTGTAGGGTACATAGATTTTTAAACACGAAAAATAGAGAGAATAAGCTATAAAATCCTATACAACTCAGAAACAAAAAAACAGGATCAATCAATTATCCCACTATAGATTTTTCAGCAAACAAAGATAAAAAACAAATTAGTCAGAAGCATGTTTTAACAATTCAAAAGCGAAATATGGACATGATTTAATAAGTACACAATACGTACACACATATCAGAACGCAATGTCACTGCCCACCAGAAGTGTCTTTAGTCTTTTTTTGAATTGGAGTATATTGCAGTTAAAATCAATTAGATCTTCTGTATTATTCAAAATTTTTGCGACTTGGAAGCTTGTTGTTTGTTTTCCATAATTGGTACGTATTTTTGGAGGTCGTCTGATTCTATGTCTAAGTGTGTGATAGGATGTGTTTTCTGGCGGAATTGCGAAGAGTTTTTTTGTGTGTATTATTTGTAACAATTTAAAATAATAAATTTGATTAACTTTAAGTAGGCCATATTTGCTGAATAGCGGTTCAGTTGGGAGATCTTGAGGCTTACCTTTATAATTTTCAAATAGTCGTAGAATTTTTTTTGTAAGATGATCAACCTATTATAATTGGTTACCGATGTCGTGCCCCAGACTAAAATGCAATAACACAGTTTAGAGTAAAATAAAGCGTAATATATATTCTTTTTTTAGCCACAAAGGTATGAGATTTCTTATTTTATAAATACATCCAATGGCTCGGGATAGCTCAGAGCTCAGCTTATTTATGTGCGTGTTCCAACTTAACTCCCGATTGAACCACACACCAAGAAATTTTTGTTCAGTAACCTCCTCTATAATTTTATTTTCGAAATATATTGCCATCTTAGTGTTGTCGCACCTATTAACGGGAGTAAAAATTATATATTTTGTTTTTTTACGTTTAGTTGTAATTTATTATTTTGAAGCCACACTGATAGATTGTCCAGATAATTATTTGTCATAGATTCTAAAGACGCTTTAGAAGTTGAAGCGAAAAACGCGTTAGTGTCGTCTGCGTACATGACAAGCTCAGGGGATCCCAAAATATTAGTGATATCATTCACATAAAGAAGAAATAAGAGGGGGCCCAAAATAGACCCTTGCGGAACACCGTACTTTATTTTGAGTGTATTAGAAGAATTGTTGTTAATATAAACATACTGCATGCGATTTTGGAGGTAGTTTTTTTATTAAAGTCAAAGCAACCCCACGTATGCCGTACCTTTGAAGCTTAGTTAGTAATATGTCATGCTGGATCGTATCGAAGGCCTTTCTAAAATCTAGGAATAAGCCTAAAGTGTATAATCTATTTTCAATATTGTTTATTATCTTATCCTTTACTTCTACAAGTGCCTGCTCTGCAGATTTAGATTTTTGAAAGCCATATTGACATTTGTTTAATACATTGTGTCTGGAAAAAAAATTGTCTAGTCTAGAATTTATAACCCCTTCAAATATTTTTGAGAAAATTGGCAAAACCGAGATTGGTCTATAATTCTGTAGAAGGTGTTCCCCGCCACCCTTGTAAATTGGAGTAACTCTTGCAATTTTGAGTTCGTTAGGAAATATTCCGGTTTCTAGAGTACGATTGATTAGATGCGACAATATATAAGATATTTGTTGGGAGACATATTTGACAGGCCTTGGCTTAAAGTCGTCTACGCCAGCTGCGGTATTATTTTTAATTTTATTTATAAGCCCTTCTACTTCATATGGCGTAGTTGGTAACAGCATTATTGTGTTTGATAAGGAAGTCATTGCGTCTGTGACACAGCATTGCGAAGTATCTTCGTGTTCTGGTGGTGAACCAACGTCAACAAAATGCATATTCATTAGATTCGCCATTTCTTGTCCACTCACGTTCCTGCCGTTGATAGCGACACTTTGCGTTCCTTGCACGCGTCTTTTCCTATCAGTAATTTTGTTCACAGTTTCCCATATCTTTCTAGGGTCATTGTATACCCTTGAAAATATATTTTGATAATATTCGGATTTGGCCTTTTTAAGGCCAAATCCGAATCCAAAGCCTAAAAGAACTGTTGGAGAATGGTGGTTGGGATGAAGGCGCTACAAGATGTGTCATAGGAGCTGCCATGTACTGGTGCAGATTGTCTCGATCCCGGTGTGGCTCGTCCTAGAAGTTCAAGCAAAGAGACCGAGCAGGGGGGGGAAATGTTGCTTTCGTCGCAACATTTCAACCTGGGGTTCTTTGAATCTCCCTCGACTGACATGCTAGTGAGCCGCAGCAGAACAGGCATCTGCAGTGCCCGAGTTCCACTGCTGTAACACTGTCAGGATTGAGACCGGGGGTTCATCCATGATTGTCAATCTGGGAAGGTGTTGCTAATTCTGGGAAAGGCGTCCCGAGGGGTGTATAGCATAGATTTGTGTACTTTGAGTAGAAAATTCTTATAGCGTCGTCCCAGTAGAGCGACAAACGCCGATTTTTGTCCGGCGACACCACAACGTTTTGTGTTGCTGATGCTGTTCCACTGCAACGACCAACACCTGCTACAAGCGCCGACAAACCATCGACGATGGACAAGTTCGTGTCTGTTGTTGAACTTGAAGCGCAGCAAGCAATCCCACCGAGGAACATCTCTCGGAGACAAACTTAATTTCCTCGCCCGCTTATGCCTTCAGTTGCTGTCTTCCCCACCCTCCTTCTACCCTTCCTCCCGTGACTCAGTCCTTGGCGGCCACTGATCGTTCCCGCTCCCGTAGTTTCGATTCCTGGATTGCTCGTAGTGGTCGCGGGCGCGGCTTGCTTGCTAGTGGTCGTGTTGCGAAAGGGTATTTGCTGTGGCTGGTTTCGCTCGCGAAAACTTGGTGCGCGAGGTGGTGCTTCAGGACACTGAAGTCTACGCCCCTGCATCAGGATTGATTCACCCATGTGCAAAGACTGACCAAAGTAAGACCACTCGCCACAAAGTAGGACACGACGTTTCGCCAGTTTCGCGGCAAGCCATTCCAGCAAAACGAGACACCTGTCATCTGTTCTGTGATTGTCCCCCATAAAACGCCTGCCCTCGGTCATTGGATATGAAGTTAAAAAGTCCCCAAATCGACGTGGAATTTAGTGGCGCTCGCCTGGAATGCTTCGAACGACCCAAAAAAGGAACGATTCAGGAATTCTAGTTCGGAAAAAGTTGGGTGTCGATTGTCACGCCTGTTTTAGGAAAGTCGCCAACAGCAAATGAAGACAAGTGGAACCTCTAAACAAGAAATAAAGTAATCGTCTCCACTTTCACCGTGTTTGTTGGCGCGTTTTACGCCCAAAGAGCAAAACACGAAAACCGCGTCGCCATACTCTGTTTGTCTCTGTATTTTGAAGTGTTTTGTTGACAACTGCAGTCCCACTAGGAAACAAGTTTCCTCGTCCCTGTGTTCTGCGTCGTGTCCGCCAGGTGGGACGGCGAACTCCGACAAACGGGCTGTCTGTCGGTGTCGTCTATCGCTGTTGCTCTAGTGGGACACGGCTATTAGGGACTCGGCCTGGGGTGTGTTCGTATAAGTCGCTGGTCGTAAGAACCAGCAGCATTGCATTCGTTGTGCTCAGTGTCCTGGATGTTGTCTGGATCTGCCTGTAATTCATGGTGCCTTTAGAACTTCAGCATTACACAGTGATGACATCAGCAGCTGAAAATTGATGGGACCGAAATAAAGATGACAAAACTAGACTGTAGCTGGAGTCTATCACTAGCATGGAGAAGCTATTAATAGCACGGACTTCGTATTCACACAAGAATGTCCCGTGGGTAACAGGATTTTGTGCACAAGTAATTTTGAAGATGGCTTTAATGCTTCCGTTCTAATTCCCATGGACCTACACAGGCTGTAAGGGCAGGTGACATTTCAGGTAACTGAACAGGTCGCATACCTATGTATCAAGTGCAGAGAAGGGAACAGTGAACAAAAAGCCACCAGGACAAGGGCCCTATCTTTTGAAACCGAGTTCTGCATGGGTTTTTATATCGTACTTCATTCTCTGCTGCTTGGGGTTAAAAAGACGTATTGGAGCAGTCCTAGCTCGCGTCCAGTGCTCATCAAAGTAACACGATGTGAAATAATGATAGGCGTAAGAAACAAACAGCTTGAAAAAAATTCGCGTCCTTTTAATTTCACAAAACTTTGTATGCGCAAAATAGCCTAAAACTGGTACAAATCAAAGCAGTCTGTGCAATAAAACGTGAAAATGCGGCAGAAAAAGTAAACACTTGCGGGGCGTAAAACCGCGAAAGAAAATCCGTTGATGGCAGTCTTGTTAAGCGACAAACAAGTGTTTATCCAGCTGCGAAGCATTGAAGTGGATATAAAGTCTGCATAACGTTTCAGAGCAAGAAAAACAGCCAATTAATTGAGCAGTACGATTGACAGCATTGCGGGCGCTACGCTACGCGGGCGCGTAGGAAGGCGACAAGGCTTACTTTGACAAGAGCCACACGGAAAACGTAGACACCAGCCACACACGCTGTGCAGGGCTCTCGTTCTCACTTCTTGAAATGCGGTTGAAAAGCACTGCGCATTAGGACTGCGAGCACTCCACGTCTACACGGTTTCAATTACGGAACAGAGCAGCGAGGCCTACTTCATTCGAGCTTGGGTAGAGAATCGCCGAGGTTGGAGCAGTGGACTGTGGATATCGGCAAGCTCGAAACTCCTGCTACCGACTTTTGTGCGCGTGATATGCGAAATAACTCAGTGGGTATGCACTGGCAGAGGAAACAACGCGTACTCTACACAACAACGCGCCCAACAAGTCACCACGGCACCGAAGTATCCGCCGGAGTGTAGCACACACAGTACCACAGTTTAGCAGACGCTCCTGCCGGCTACCGGCGCCGCATGTGCGTCGCCGTCAATATTTTGTGCGGCGGTAATCTGGCCAATCAGAGCACGCCGCTCCGCGGCAGATCTGGAATGGGCAGGTTTTGAAATACGCCTACGGGAAAGACAAGTGGCATTGCTGTGGAGTGAGTTGTATTGAATTAGGCGTTCCAGCCAGCGGGCGACTTGACATCAGGGTTCCAAAAATCAGCATTCAATTAAATTATGTGTTTTCGGTACGAATAATAAAAATCCAGCCCAGCAGGTAATGGCGAATATCAGTGACTGCTTTGATGTCCACCATTCGTGCAGGGTGGTACAAAATTGCGGTCGAGCTTCGAAAATACTTACTGTAATACGCAACGGCGTATAGTTGTCCGTCCAGGTTTTTGCCAAAAACAGCATTTACTGACGAAGCGCTGGCATCGGTGACAAGTATAAAGCGTGCGATGATCTTCGTAGACGCAAGTGTTTTCCGAGACGTAAGTGCTGTTTTGATTGTTTCAAACGCACGCCGACATTCCGCAGACCAGACGATCTCTCGCCTTTTTCTTAGTCAGGCCACACAGAAAATTGTCGATGTGAGAGAAACTGGGGAAATATCTACGATAGTACAATGCCATGCCAAGAAAGATATGTTCGTCGGCGGTGAAACTTGTCATGGGCCATTCTGCAAGGGAAGGGTGTTTCCGAGGGTCTGTGAAAACCCCATTAACCAAAACGATGTGGCGCAACAACAACAAAAATTGTTTTTGCGTTTTGTGACATCCGGTGTCCGTTTCGCATCCGTAAGGATGACAAGTTGAGTTGACCAGACGGTCTGAGTATGACTTGCTAATGAAGATTTTGTTGTAAAGGTATTCTAGACTAATGGTGCCTAAGAGGTCGATGAAAATGTATTTCATTAGTCTCCAAATTGTAGCCGGTGCATGGCAGCAGTCTCAATTGCATATTTCTATACTGATATTACCCGCTACTTGTGGTGAAAGCGCTCTTTATTGCGGTATTTTTTTGTGCACAGCGTCCAGAAAACATCCATTTACGAAGCCAAGTTTGAAGAACCACGCTCACACCACGAAGGCGGCCTTGATGTCGGCGGTTCGAGGCAGAAGAAACAAGTCTTTCTCAGTGGCGTCCTTAAGTCGCCTATAATTTACGCAAGAATTAGATTGAGCCGTCCTTTTTTGCGGCTAGTGTAACTGGTGAGGACCAGTGGGAACGTGCTGGTTGAACCACACCTTGCTGTAGCATTGTTTTTGTAGCGTGAGCTACACTGGCCGAGGTTGAGCAGTTTCGCGTGGCTCGCATAATGAGCCGTGCTTCGTGCTGCGCAAGCGCGAGGAGCAGTGACGTCACACGGCGCACAGCTGGCGCGCCGAAGACGCCGCCGCCGCCGCGCGCGCCTCGCCGGTCTGCGCATGCGCGAGGAGCAGTGACGTCACACGGCGTACAGCTGGCGCGCCGGAGCCACCGCCGCCACCGCGCGCGCCTTGCCGGTCTGCACATTCCAGAGGAGTGACGTCATAGCCGCGGCAGACGCACTGGCGCCGCCGCGTGCCCAGCTGTCCGCCTCCGTTGCGCAGTAGCCAAGTCTGACGCTGCCCCGGAGCCGCTTGATAGCGCCTCTCATTTTGTGCGCATAAGCTCACGCTACGTATATCCTGGCATAGCCGAGCTAAGCCACCACAATTTTTACCATGTCATTGACGTGTGTTCCCCTGTGCGAGGAGAATGCCTCGAGTGGATTGTCGAGCGGAGGTAATATTGTCCTGTCACGATTCAAAGTGTTGCTGCCGATGGAAACCCTCTGCGTCTGCAGAGCTGTAAATGTTCCTGAACCATATAAGTATATGGCAAAACCCTCAGCGTCGAGTTTAGTAAGATAAGCAGACGCGATTTCATAGGTTGGCAATATGTGCTTGGTTCCCTATCTAGAAAATACTTTATGGCAGAGATACTGGAATTTGGAATTAATTGGCAGCCCACTGTCGCATAGAAACGTCACCTTGGCGGCACCTGGAGGAAACGATTAGGTGCCGACATAATATAATGTAGAGGCCAAAATCGAGCACACACATGAGTGCTTTGAGGACGTCGACGCGACGTGTGCACTGATTTCTCAACAAGCCACAACAACAATCAGCAGAGTGTCGTAAAGGCTTCTCACGGAGAAGAACGCAGTTTTGGAGTACAGTACACTCACAATTTCTCTGATTGCGGCTTCCAGAATGTGGCATTTGTAGTTTTGTGGAACAACTCAGTTCGCCTTTGTCGAAGCTCCCGCCTCCCTACTGAAAAAAAAACAAAACATTTGGCGCTTATGTGAAGCACACGGGTTCATACCGGTAACAGTTTAGCCATACCGGTCACTAGTTTGTCAGAAAGGTAGCTCGTACACACCAACAGGCGGGCTTGACGTCACGGAGCTGCGGCGGCGCTGCGATCGCGCCGGAGCCGGGGGTGTGGCAGGGTGTGGGCAAAGGGCGCACGTTTCGCATGGGCGTCATAGCATTTCAGCATGCCGCGAAGCTGTGTTGCTGTTAATTGCACCGAAATGTACAAGAAAAGTAGCGGAGTGAGTTTCCACAAGTTCCCGGCAGACTCTGAAAGGCATAAAGGTGGATAATATCCGTGGATCGAAAAGAATCGTCGCCTCGCGCGAACGACCGTTTGTGCGGCAAACACTTTCTTGAAGGCAAGTGCGGCTTCCATTTCAATCTCCGTCCCGAGGCTTGCTTATGTGCAGGGAAAGCGTTGCCTGATCAAGACCACCGGGATTTTGTTCCCATGTGTGTTCGCGCACAAAGCATCGGCCAAGCGCTCGTCGGAGGCTCGCTACGCCCGTGCTACCCAGCAGAAGAGGATCGGCGACAGAACGGCAGTGTTGTAGGCGTTACCGGAGAAAAGTAACGAAGTACGTTACTCGTTACTTGCAAATAAAAGTAACGCGTTACCGAGCTACGTTGCCTAAAAATAAAAGGAACCCGTTACCGCTACCGATAAAAAGTAACGCACGTTACTTCTGCGTTACTTTTTTAAATTAAGATTTAGCACATTTTACGGTTTTGACGATACATGTCATATATCAAGAAACATTATGTTCGTGCAGAAACTGAACATAATTACTTTATCTCGTTTTACGGTTTCACCTAAATACTCACGAGAAAAAACGCCAAGAAAAACATGGCTTGACGCCTAAAACACGGAAAAAATTGAAGTGTAATTTCTTTAAGACTTGGGAAGGAGTAACGAGTAACGTAACTACGTTACTTGAAGTAGTAACGTAAGTACGTTACCCGTTACTGTGTCGAAAACGTAACGAGTAGGTTACTACGTTATTGAAAAAGTAACGCGTTACCGGCAACGCCGTTACTTGTAACGTGTTACCGCCAAGACTGCAGAAAGGACAAAGCGTTACTGCTTGTCATGCCTTGTGGTCATGAGGGTAGGAAAAATATCATACCTTGACTTGAAGACGCTGTGTGTATTTAATCAATTAATGAATACACACACTTCCGCAGACCCACAGACTGCTGATCCCGCCGGCAGTGCGGAAACCGACTCGAAGTAATCGTAGGCCTCGAGAGACTTGTACGCCTGCACCGTGTCGGCCGTGAACTGGCTTGGCGAAAAAACTAAATAAACGACGACATCAGCCGTCGACTTCGGTGGCAGCAACTTTACGTCGGAAGTCCAGCAGGCCTTGTTTACGGCATACGGATCGTCGAAGGCAACGCCGTCACCGCACAGTTTGTTTCGATACCGCTGCCGTTCAGGCTCGGGCAGCGAGCTCAAATAGTCGGGCATAGGATATGACATACGTTCTCAGGAAATACGACGCACAAATAAAGATACAAGCGTCCCTACAACGACAACAACGAGCGCACGCCATAGAACGCAATGGCGAAAACGCGGAGAGCCGGGCTGCTCTTGCCCACATAGCTACCGCGCATGCGCGGCCTTGCGGCGTGTTGGTAAACAGAGTCGCTCCGCGTGTCGGTCTATAGCTCAAAGGGGTCCCACGTATGTGCCATAACGGTCACATATTTGGGCAAACAGGTCACTCCTTTGGTAAACAGGATACTCGTCTGGGCAAATGGGCTACTCGTTTGGCCAAAGTTGTCACACATTTGCTCAAACTGGTGAACATGTTGCTCATGCGGATGTCCGTGATCGTCAAACTGTACCGGTTTAATCAAACGGCTTACCGGAGCCTGTTTGATACTGAACGCACCGATCATCGGTATGGGTACGCCTGTTTCAGCCGTGGCAGTCTATGATTCCGGAAGGCCGGCAACGCCGGTTCATGGATTTCAAGTCGTCCGCATAATACAAGCATTTATATTTATATTTTAATGGCGCTGATGCTCGCTTTAACTGCAACTGCAATAAGCAAACTTTATTTTATGTAAAGCGCGACATTGGGGAGCCGGTATGTTTCACAGAACTTCAAAACTGCGGCGTTTTTGTTGGCTCGATTTACTTATTCAGCTTAAATCTCTCTCACAGAAAACGCGACCACGTGAAAGAATATACTGCTAGACTCCGTTTCACCTCAATTCCAAGACGCAGCGAAGGTAGCGCCCGAACACGTGGCTGCAAGGACGTCGAGCATTGCGAGAGCACGCCCGCCATTGCAGCAGTCAAACTGCGCGAGCTCGCGCTGAGGGCTTTCTGCGCTCCGGCGCAACCCGAGGGGCATGCCCCATTGCCTACGCTGCGCCTTGACCGCGCCCTTTCCCGCCCCTCTGGTAACCTGCCACATGACCCAAAGGGAAAAAAGGGTGCCAGCGCGCGCGAGCTACACGCTGATAAGCATCGCCTGCGAGATATATCCGGGAGGCCTGCTGGTAGCCGCTCTTTTCTTTGTCTGGTTCTGGTCCGTTCAGTTCGAACTTCGTTCGACCAACTTGCTTCGACCTGTCGCCTTACCCTCCGGTCTTATTTGGATGTCTCGACAACGTATTGGATGTGCACCAGAGTTATCATTCTTCGAAAAGTCCTACGCCTATGTCGGCAACAAGCGATTCTTCAAAGAAGTCAGGCATTCTTGAGGTTTGGTTGGGTTCGGCAAATGACTGCTTGTGCGTCGCGTCGTGTTGAAACTTCAACGAGCCTTCCTTCTCGTTTTCCTGTTTGTGTGGTTGTCCTGCTTTGACCGTGTCGACATATATCGGATTACTTATTTCAAGTCCGCTATTATTCAGGTAAGTGCACTGCAACCTACTTGTTGGCAAGGATTGACCGTTCTTCTACACGTACGCTTGCAGGCAGCCGGGAGAATGATTTCGCCGAAAGTTTACCATTATAGTCTAGGATTACCTCAGTTCTTGTTTGCTTTGCAATCTCCTCAGTTGTATAAAAGCTTAGTGGGCCTCTTCACATTTTAAAGACCGCTTGCACGTTTGTACTTGTTTTCTAAATAGGTTGTAATAAGCTTGTAGGAAAATTGAAAACAACATGTAGTGTCTTTTTTCCTGCCCTTTTTGCAAACACCTGTCCGAGCACATTTTTTCTACTGGTTTTCAGCATGTTATAAATTAGTTTACAAGTTCCGCGACGTCTTAAATAAGTTCAAGGTAACCAACCTTCCAGACAATACCAATTTAGGGCTAGCGAATAATTTGCCTATCCGAATGGCTCGTTCAATGTGTGGTCCCGTGCCAGGTCAGAACGGTCGCCCGTTTTAAACGAGGACACGTATCAAACGGCCACCCGCATCAAATGGGTACCGCATCAAACGGGTGCCGTATCAAACGGTTACCCGGATCCCATAATCACGCTTGATCCCAATGGATCGACAAGTTTGGCACCTGTTTGATTCAAACGGGTTGACCAGTTTGGCACCCGTTTGAATATCAAATGGTTTTCTCAGTTGCGCTGTTCACAAAAGCTGTATATGTCTGTACTCTAGAAGTGCAAGCACAAACATCCTCCGGCAACGCCTTGGAGATATCTAAAGTTAAGAGGCGCTGCAAGGAAACGAGTTTCGGCGATTCTTCGGGTAGTCATTTTTGTTGGGGTCCTGCTGCCTGGTTCATAGTTGGGTACTAAAAAATTAAGGTGGGCTAGTTGGTTTAAGTAATTAAATTAAAAAGCGCAAACGACAGACACGGACATGAAGTAGACAGGACAGCGCTATTCGTAATTGGGGCTCCGAGCCCGCCTGTGTATCTGCTGATTTAATTTCCAAAACGAAGGTGGACGCACCTTTGTTATTATTGCCTGAGTTTGGGGTTGCGAAAAATGTCCTGAAAACGTAAATTGGAGACATACCGAGCACCGGCTACCTCTAATACGCATGCGTGTGCTGCCTGCAGGTTCTTAAGGTTTTGTAGGCGAATGATATCCTCGCACCTCAACATTTTACATAGCGTCGATAAATGCCGTGGTTGCCACAAACTCAATTTTGTCCTCCGGCAAAACGGAGGGCAGGAGTAATCAGCAAAAAGAAAAACAATTACAACAAAACGAAAGCGATTGCCCCAGCGGCCCACTAATGGCTAGTCGTGCGGGAGGCACAATTACGTAATAAATGATCATCTCTATTCTCAGTTGCTCCGTTTCTTTGGGAAGTAGTCGGGCGCCGAGTCTTGAGGCCCTGTAAACCGGGGTCTGCTTCTGATTTTCCGACATCTTTTTGTGAATCCCCTAAAGTTATTATAATAAACGCTAGATGCTCCGCTGCCGATAGGGTCTATGTGACTTCCCGAATACAAATTAAAGCAGACAGCAAACAGTCTACTTTTTGCGGTGCTCCTGTGCATTCCGATGAGAAACCAGGCCTGCATTTTTTTCTTCACAGAAAAATAATGTGAATTAGATTTGTCATTGCGGTAGTATCTAAAAGTAAGCACATTTCTTTTCACTGTCCAAATGTAATTGCATTAGTAAGGGCACTTTTCTTTAACAGTGAACGATGGTTTATATCACTATAATCAAGACCCTGGCCTGTGTTTCATATCAGGTCATGTAAACACAAGCGACAATTTTAAGCAAAGAAGCAATTTTAAGGAATGTGAAGAGCACCCAAGCTTTGCGACCATTCCGGTGGCGCCTATATAATTGCAAAAATACTCCAAAAGCCAGGAAGCATGTAAAAAAATTAAACACCTACTTGACAAAACAACAAATAAAAAAAAACTTCATTACGTGTTTTGCTTTTTATGCAGGAGGTGTTGTAGATTACAGGAATTAAACCACCAGAAGAAAGAAGAAAGAGAAGACAGGAAACACGAGACCGCGAACGGCAGACGATCGGAACACCAGAGAATAAAACGGCCACCAACGAAACGGACGCGCTCGGGTTCTTTCCTCAACATAATTTGGTGCCGAAACCCATTGAGAAACCTTGGACCACCTCCGCAGGACCCGCGGCGTTGTCCGCTCCGCCGTCTCTCGCACTTCGCCCAAATCGACGCTCTCCTGGAGAACCCGGACTTCTACTGAAGTCCAACTGCGAATCCCACTCCAGTACCTTACTCAAAAACAGGCCGCACTCAACGACCTTGACAGAGACATACTCGCGACCATTACAGACGACGCCTTGGAGGACGAAGTGGAGGGTGCAGAAGAATACCGGCTACGGCTACGCATCGGCACCTCTCTCACGCGTCTCCACTACACCCTCGACACTTTCGCCGTCAACACTCAACCTCGGCTTCTGGAGGCACCTCCCGTCAACCCTCCATCAACCGCAACAATAGTGAGGAGTCACCGGACCGTCGCCCTTCCAAAACTGCAAGTCCCCACGTTTTCCGGTAACCTCCGCAACTGGCAGGGCTTTTGGGGCCATTTTAATGTTACCATCCACGAAAACCCCAATCTACCCACCAATAGAAATATTCAAATATCTCATGATGCACTTAACAGACCACGCTAAACGCGCCGTAGATGAAATTCGACTCTCCGACCAAAACTACGAACTCGCAGTACGAACACTTCAGGACCGGTTTGGACGAAGTGACATTCTAATCGACGATCACATTGATCAGCTTTTGAACCTGCCTGTGATTAACACCTCGAGCGACGTGGCACAACTTCGTCAGCTTCACGACGCAATACGTTTCCGTACAACGTCTCTTGAAGGGTTGGATGTTCCACCTAGCAGTTACGCAGTCGTTCTCCATCGAGTTCTTATGCGCTGCCTTCCCGCCGACCTGGCTATCCTTTACCGTCAGAAGCTGAGAGAATCCACACCACCATCTTTAATGAGAACACCGGACTTAGCTCCAGAAGACCAAGTTAAGATTATCATGACGTTTTTGAGGATACAAGTGGAAATCCGAGAAGATGGCCAAATAGATCGAGCAAGTTACAGTCTTCGACAAGGGCTGTCGCCAACGTCACCTCAAGAATCAATTTCGGCAAATCACCCTTCAGCTCTCGCGCTATCGACGGAATCGGAAGGCTACCGATCAACTGCATGCCTCTTCTGTGGTTCCTCGGAGCACGAGCTCCAAAACTGCCAGGCCCCACTTGCAACACAAGATAAGCGAACCAAGCTTGCACGAGCGCACTGTTGCTTTAAATGTGGGAAGCGAAATCACATCGCTCGTGTTTGCCGTTCATCCAGATGCTTGTTGTGTTCCACATGTGGGGGTCATCACTGGACCATCCTTTGTGAACTAACACGTCCCCTACCAGCCCCATCGTACACTCCGCAACCTGGAGAGACCCTGAACACGCCACATCCATTGTGAGCGCCCCAGCTAGCAACTCCTGTTCTTCTCCTGTCCTCCTCCAAACAGCTAGAGCGTGGGCATCAGGGACACCAAGGAATGTTCTCGTAAGACTCTTGTTAGACACTGGCAGCCAGCGCATGTTCATCAGACGGGATGTTTCTGGAGAAGTCGGCTGCGAAGTTGTAGGCCGAGAAGATCTCACCATCTACACATTTGGCAATACAGCCACCAAACACTCCTGTCGACGCGTGGCAGTGACCCTTCAGGGCCATCATAGCAATCAGAAGCTGACATTTGAAACACTGGAAATCCCCGAGCTGTTTACGTTATCGCACCAGCAACTTGATGACCATCTCCTGACGCAACTTCATTCAAACGGATTTCATGCAGCAGACATCATTCCTCAAGATTCTGACACAAGAGTAGACAATAACGTAAGCGTCCTAATAGGTTCAGATGCCTACTGGCAAGTGGTCAAGGGAAGAATCCAGCTCATAAGTCGAACATTTACCGCCGTTGAAACCATTTTTGGCTGGGTGGTTCAAGGGACCTACTCTGGGAGTATCTGTCAGCTCTTCAACCAGAGCGCGGCCAGCAGGCTTCAGAAGGCGTCCAGCTTCGACCATCTGCTGCCGGGCTTCATCACCTACCTCTTCTTGGGAGACTCCGACGGGGAACGCAAGACGATGCGTCGCAAGAGTTCGGGACCAAGAGTTCGGGACCGAGATGGAACAAACGCTGCCTCGGGGCCTGGGCTGTGGCTCGGCGAGGGAGCTCTGCTGCTCGGCCATGAGACAGGCCCCATCGCCTCGTCGCGGGGACGGCTCGCCCCCGGGCAGCCCCCGCCGCCATCTCCTGCCGCCGCTGCCGCCCCTAAGCCGCCGCCATCCCTGCCGCCGCCGCCGCCCCCAAGGCCCGTTCCAGCCCCGAGGCACTCCCTGGTGCGGAGGGACTACTACGACCTGGGTCCCGTCTACGCCAACAACCAGTCACTCTCGGCCAGGTTCCAGATGGACGCAGACTACACGACGCCCATACCCGAGCAGCAGGATGAGGAACGCTCTTGCGAGGGCGTGCTGATCGACCTGGACTGCAACGGCGACTGCGTGGCGCCCGTGTGTCGGCGGAGCGCCTCGTCTCCCAGCGTGGGCTCCCGCGCCCTGGTGCTGTCGGACCTGGACTCGTTCCCGCAGCCCGTGGCGCTTCCAGACGGAGCTTGGAGTCCGTCCACAACTCTCTTTTTAATGGCTCACGATAACGTTTTTTTTTGTTATGCTTGTTTATTAACAGCTTCTTTGATCCCGCCCTTCTTTGTGATTTTGTTTTCGCGGTACTGTCACTGACCCTCGTGTATTGTCTTGTCTCTCATTTCTTCGGCCGGCGCGGGAAGTTGTTGTAGATTACAGGAATTAAACCGCCAGAAGAAAGAAAAAAGAGAAGACAGGAAACACGAGACCACGAACGGCAGGCGATCGGAGCACGGGAGAATAAAACGGCCACCAACGAAACGGACGCGCTCGGGTTCTTTCCTCAACAGGAGGCATCATCATAACACACACAGCAAGTGAGTGTTTGTTCCTATTCGGGAGATGACGACGTGTGAGAGGAGAGGGAAGAGGTCGGTAATCTTCCGGGTAAAGTGATTCCTCGGCGCTCTCAAGGCTGGTCAGTGGAGAGAGGCAAAAAACAGGAGGAGGGGGAGACTTCGGCGCCGTTGGGGGGAGAGATCGGTCATAAATGAAGGGGAGGGGGGTATATGGGAAGTGGGAACTATTCCGCCGGTGCTGTTCTTTTGGGGGATATGTCCATGCATGCACAGGGCGGGGAGCCACGGTACTAGTTGCGCGCCATCCTGTCGCAACGGTTGTACACCGATTCAAGAATATTCTGAGATCCCCACTTTTCTTCTTTCGCCATTGTTGTTATCCCAGCGAAGTTGAACGAATGATTGACCAGTTCTCTCATGAGGCGGGTCGCGTCTGCCGTATAGATGATGTCTTGTTGGTATTCAACCGCTCTTGCTTTTCTCCCGGGTCCAGTCATGCCAATTTCGGATGAATCGCAGTGGCGACACGGTATCTTGTAGATGACACCTTCCTGCATGTCCACAGAGGTAGACCATTCTGGCTTGGGTACAGCGTTCGCTTTTGTTCCGCAGGGTTTAGAGACAGTTCAAATTCATAAAGGCTTTAGAACGCTTCTAAGTGATTTTGAAACATCACTAACGTAAAAAATGCAAACGAGATTGCGCTCACTCTGATCTCGGTTACTGCACATTTTGCTTTATTTTATTGCCCACGTCATCGACAAAACGTTTGGGAAAGGTGCGTGTTTTTTTAAAGACTTTATGTACAAACCTGTGCTCGTTAGCGCCTTATGAGGTATACTGTGCTGTGAAGTTACATTGGACGCATAAACACATAAGCTAAGAGAAGTTATGGTAGACCGATAACGACATAGCATACTTGTAAAAGCGCAGACGAAAAATGGAAATTTTTTTCTTTCTTTTTCTATCTTTTTTATAAACTTCTTTTGTAGGATGAAAATTGCATGATAATTATCAGACTTTAAAATTAACATAATTGCGGGTAATTGTAGAAAGAAACAGGAATTTCCAGAAAGTATACAAAATACCACTGACGTCATCCATCGCAGAAACAAGGGGAGATGTATTAACGAAGGACTAAGAGGGAACAAATACGCGGATTGGCATCTGCATGCAGATCGTAACATTATTTCTCATGGTAGCCGGACAAAAGTTCACCCGTGTTTCACTGACCCGGACAAAAGCTGGCCTCATTTTCTTTTCTACCTGGACGAAACACAGGTTGGGGGAAACTGCAGACGCGATGGACACTGGACCCTTTTTAGGAGAACTAGTATTCGTGCAAAGGTGTCGACAGATAAGCCATTAAAGGCAGAGAAGGAACGATTTAGGATCAAACTTTAGGTCGCCGAAACTTACTGGAGCTGATAAGATCAAGCTTCCTTGACTCAAGGTATGCCGGAGTACCCTAGTGCCACTCCCAAGCAACTTCGTGAACAGAAGCTTTTCAAAGTTTTATTTTAACCAGAAGTGAAGTCACCCTTCGTTAACCTCGCTTTTTTAGTGTGCCTATGCAACGCTAAAGCGCTGCATGAAGGTTAGGCACAATGTATCTTCATTACAAATGCGTAGGTTTAGTTAAGGTTCAAGGTTACATTTTATATCAGTGGCTAAGGAAATAAAAAGAAATTGTCACTGTGCGTCGTAAATGTTTTTTGTCATCAAGGATTATTTCAGGGTGATGGGAAAAGGTCACTGAAGCAAAACTGTAATGTACACACCAAGGAGTAGGCGAACATTAAATAAAAATGAAGGAACGAGAGTTAGGTTCTGTTGACAAGTAAGTAAAAGACAGATGACCAGTTTAGAAAGCTGTGGGGGATTTTGGATAGACTGGATTTAGATTTACCACAGCTTGTGCCCGAAGGAGTAACCTACACCAAAGAAAAGTCTAACGGTGACATATGTGGCCAGCTGGACTACATTGACTGCACGCATGTCAACGGGCCCTTCCCTTATACTTCTGCTCCTTCTGCGGCGGCACGGAGAGCGAATTCTTCCCTTTGACTTACTGTGCGCTGACGACGACTGAAGTTTCCCCCAAAATAGTGGAATATGTACGACGCGACACTTCATGAAAAGCCACCGGACAAACAACACCTGTGAATGATGAATGATCAGTTCCAGAAGCGTGTCGGCTACGCCAATCCAAGCTCCTGGAGCGTAATTGAATGCCCGCAGCAAGATCAGACGCTCGTTGCTACGGCATTGACACAAACCCAAAGAGGTGAACCTTCAGAGAAGCGATTGCGAAAACCCATCGCCACCGCAGAATCATCTGAGAAATATTTTCGACGGCTTCCAGTTAGACCGATACCTACCAAGACTGCTCGAGCTGGTAAGGGTCTGCATTCGCTTCTAACCAGTCGATACATGAATTTGTTTCTGCTCTACCAAATAAAACATGCGCCTGTGAGATCCAATCTATCATTTCATTTTAGGGTCGCAGGCCTGCATCTGGGTTGTCGGCACTTGTGTTAAGACCAACATGGCATATTTTCTTGGTGGGATTTTGTCCGGGACTGAACAAATAGGTGAGCTTCTTGTCCGGTGAGCGTCTCCCCGGTTAGTTTTTTTACGGTGAGTTTTTCTCCTGATTTGTTTCACAGTG
>JAZHYW010035575.1:0-167425 GCA_037355805.1 Ixodes ricinus
TAGCATCGTGTGCGCTCCATCTTGCGCACCGGAAAGCACAAGTTCTCTTTTCCTTTTTTTTTTTGTTTTGTTGTCTGTTGTTGTTTGTTGTTGTTGCTCTTCTTCTTCTTTTCTTTTTTTTTTTTCTTTTTCGCCGACAGTTTGGTCGTTCGGCGCCAAAGTCGGCTCGAAGCTTTCTCAGACAGTGCTCTCAAAGCGCTTCTCTGTAGTATCGTGTGCGGTCCATCTGCGCGACCGAAAACGCGTAATTCTCTTTTCCTTTTTTTTTTTTTTTGTAGCCGGGCCGATTTTGGCACGGCGCCAAAATCAGCTCGTAAAACTTACTTTTTTCGTTTTTATTTTTATTTTTCGCAGCGCGCGATGTTTTGGGGACTGACGTTTGACGTTTAGTTACGCTGCTCTCCGCGTGATAACGACTATCCGTGAGTACTTTGGACAATAAGAGGAAGTTTAATTTTAACCGTTTTTCTGTCCTTTTTTTTAATTCAATCATTCGGATAATTCGACCAAATTTCAAGGTCCTGTCAAGAGTCGAATTAATGAAAGTTTACTGTAGTTTGATCTTGGGGTAAAGCAAAGCAGGGACCATCTCTCAAAATAGACTATGGTCGTTGACAGCTAAAAACATGCAGGCAATGTTCATGCACTGGGATTCATTCGTTGCCATTTTTATTGAGTAATGCTGCAATCTCGTTGATCATTGAGTACTAATCAGTTGCTTAGAACTCGCCATGCACTGCGTTTTTAAGTTGCCAGTGTCAATAGTTCAGTGTTTGTGTACCTTGGTAGTGTGTGCAGAATTGCAGAAACCTTGGTAGGTGTGTGCAATCTGCGTCTCGTGGAATTTTCGGTTGGTAAAGAATCTGTTCGCATTTATCGGTAGATTTTCAGACACATTGTTTGCCCCATCTGGCCTATGCAAGGTTAGAGATGAGTGTCTACGTGCACTTCACTTGTATTTCGACACTAGCTCTGTCGCACCTTTTATAACGTGACAGATTTTTGCATAAATAAAACAAGTTCACCATAGAATGCAAGCGTGTGAGACACACTGCAAACATTGGGAGTCTGATTTCCGCCTTGTGAACTTAAAACACGCAAAGCACTCGTATTATGAAATGAACATTGGACTCGATGAGAAGCACATTATCGCCTAATCTATTCGTGAATAAATCAGCATGAAGATCTGAAATACAACTGCTAAGCTTATTCACAAATGTTACTTAAGAAATAATGTAGAATGTGAAAAATAAACAAAATTTGTAATAAAACAAGTTAATCTGATCTGCAGCGAGGCTTGAGCTTGAGCTCCTTGCTTTCGAATGCGTCTCGGCTTAATAAATGCTCATAAAGCAGGAGTACCAACCATGTTATCTGCTGAAGTCTATATTAAGATGAGCCGAAATATATTTGAAGCTATTAATTTTAAATCCTTGGCAGTCAGCATCCAATCACCTCAATCAACCTAAAATTTTCAACAAAAAAAAAACAAATTTGTTTTTGCAGTTTGAATTGATTGCCGCTTTTGATACAAACAACCTTGCATAGTGTGAGATCTGTTCAGGCAGTATCGAGGTTAATAAATTGGGAAAGGTTAAAAGAATGGCAGCATGGTATATTTGGACTAAGTATAAACTAGCTCCTAAAGGCTCTCTGGGTGGTGCCATCTCGTTTGACTGTGGCGCCATCTATATACATCCCGGGATTTCAACGGATCTGGTTGGGTAAAGGAGGGAAATGACATGTGTCTGATCCCAACAGCCGACGACAAACTGGCCACTCTCAACGGTTGGGCAGTTCCGGTTGGCTGTATTGCTGGAAGTGCTTAAAGGCCGACCAACAAGCAGAAAGAAGAAAACTCTCCCTCAATTCCTTCGTTCCATTTGAGAAGGAGGGAGACCCTCCTCCTCTCTAGCGAGGAGTAGTTCAGAGATCCGCTTGTGTGTGGAGAGGAGAGGAAAAGTGGGCAAGAGGGAATAGAGAGAAGGAAACTGGGAACCGGTTTTTCCCAGGTAGAAGACGATTCTGTAGGTCGGACTTTAAACGTCGTGGCTCCTTTCCCTCTGCTCTCACCTAAATGGAAAGGTCTATAAAAAAATTTTTTTTCCTTTTTGTACCAAGAAAGAGTCACTAGGCTGATGTTTATTTCCTCGTCAATCAAGATCTGCCAGGAAGGGGCAGACGGCGTAATAGTGGAAAGGGCAAACAACATCTTCAGGAAGGGTACTTCATTTTTGGCAGAATTATTGTAAAGTGGAATAACCTTTCCGAGACGTTTATGGATAGTGAAAGTATCATCGGTCATGCTAGTATGCGACACCTGTCAATCATATAATGATAGAGTTACTTTGTCTATTCCATTTGTGTAATAGGTGAATGGCGTTTGGCAACTTCCGGTTCCTTAGGAAATTTTGTTTCACTGATAACAAACGACGACAATGAGCTGCAAGCCTGTGCAAGCATGGTTCTGAAACCTCCAGACTGTAGTTTTCAGAACCATGCTTAGACAGAGCTTGCAGCTCATTGTCGTCGTTTGTCAACAGTGACACAAAATTTCCTAAGGAACGGAAGTTGCCAAATACCGCACTCACCTATTGTATTGCTGGTATGAGTCATCAGCTTTTCCAAGTAAGTTGGTTTTCTTGATTCTCCTAGACATTTATTCTTTATTTCCTTCTCTCATATTGTCTACAATATGCATCTCATTTAACATATTTATAACTGCACTATTTGATAGCACCAATTGATATTCTTGAAAAACTCTTTTCCTATGACCACCTCATCATGTTGCTCGTTTTTTGTTTTTTTTTCTCAATGATATGTATGCCCCAACCCAAATACGGGTTAATAGCATAAATAAGCAAATAGACTTCCAAATGACACAGTGATCATTTACTTATTTGAATGCCAAGTCCCTAATTTACTTAACATAATTTTTTTTTTTTTAACTATAACACTTTAAACAGTTTCAGAAGTGAACAGCTTGATACAATCCATTTGACTAAAACTGAACTCTTGTGCTTAAGGATGTAGTGTTTCCAGTTTAAAAAAACATACAAAAACCACTTGCCTATCTTTAGCTGTAATACTGCACTCAGAGTGCAAAATAACGTGGCACCCTTTTGTCAGAAGATGCCGCAGGAACAGATGAAGAGCAAGGTTACAAATTAAAATATACACAGACTACGCGAGTGGAGTGGGCGGCGGTGCAGAGCGACTGACCAACACAAAAGGAAATTGCGAAATGGGTCGAAGTTGCGCGAAACTTGCCGATACCGACACGAAAGCAAACTACCGCTTCCGGCAGCAATTTATTTAGAAGTCTCCAATGCCACCCGGTAAGCTTCTACTCGAACCAACACTCTTATTTCCGTGCAATTAAAGAAAGCTACTCTACAAAGAACCTGTCTCCCAGCGAAATGCTGACTGCCACCCCAAGGTTTCCAGGTCATTTCGGCATATATGGAGTGATTCAGAACCCAGTTCTAACTAACTGCCACTGCATGCCGATTAGGGAAGCAAGTGTGGTCACTGAGCAACGGAAACACTGGGTGTGGCTTATTACTTTCACGCTTCGCAAATCGTTCCCCAGCATCCAGATTGGCTGTGGAGTGACTATCAGACGCACGCAGCTTAGCAAGTCCCGCATTTTTTAAGCGGCCGGCAACTACAGACAACTTCGTCACTGGGCAAGCATCCCATGCCTCCATTCAGGCACCGAGAAAATGCCGTTACGACCAGAAAACGGGGCCCTGAGGCGACCAGAGGGCGATGGCAAAATGAAAAAAAGGCACCACACTCGGTTTATGAGTTGGAGGCGTGAGACGGGCACACACCTTGATCTTGAGGACGAGGCTCTCCAGCCTGGTGCGGAGCATCTCAGGCAGCTGGTACGCCTCCAGCCGAGACTCCCTCCACGAGGTGTAGAGGCGGTAGCAGACGCCGGGCTGCACCCTGCGCGATTGCACGTCACACCGTCGGCCGACGTTCCACCGGGAGGGAAAAAGACTGCACCAAGGTGTGACCGCGATGCCTAGATCGCGTCTCCAACCGACACGTTTGGCACCATGCGCCGAGGTGTCTTCCATGTAGAAATAAAAGATGTCGCATGGGGAGCTGGCACAAAATGGTACGTATTAATGCAATCGCGGCAGTCGGTTGAAGAAGCACTGGCAAAAGCAAGGGGACAGAAGCTTTAATGTTGTAGCGGTGTCCCAACTCCCGTCTACTCTGGTTTCTGTCGAACGGCTAGCCGGCTGCAGGGCGAGCAGGAGGAGAATGAGCATCCGTTGCATACACCTCTGCAGCGGCGTACTGCCGTTAGGATCACGACGAACAGCGGCATTACGAGGTTCCGATATCGCCAGCCGGAAATTAAGGAGATAAAAATGAGGACCCTGTAAACACATCGGCTGAAGGCAGAGTGGCTAACAATTATAGTAAAGTGAGTGTCTCCACGGCAGAAAATCGATCCGCCCCGTCTTGGGGGCGTGACCGTACGCCGATTCTTCAGCATTGTTCACGAGGCGCTTCAATCGCCACTCGGCAATGCTTGAGACGCAATTCGATGATTGCGGCAAGGTTTGCACTCCCCAATAAGAGGTTGCATTTGTAGGGTGACGGACGACACAGTCTCAGTTTCATTTCCGTCCACGGCAAAGGCTATGGTGCGAACTGCCGAGGCTGGCTGAAGGTGGGGCGCAGTACTGGTTGGCAAATCGTCCGGAGCGAAGCTCCCCTCCCCACACAAAACTGAAGTTGCAAAGACAATATTTTGTTGGAACGGAAACAAAATTTTGTTGGAACGGGAAGCGGTAAGACGGACCCACCTTCCGGCCCTACCCTTGCGCTGTTGGGCGTTGGCCACGGCCACCCATTCGGCATCGAGGGTGGCCAGATTTCGTCCCACGTCGAAGTTGGACATCTTGATCTTGCCGCAATCAATCACGTACACAACGTCATTGATGGTGATGCTGCAAACGACACAAGGGCAAGTCACGAGAAACAGGGCGACGCCAAGGAATATAAACTCTTTGTTCAACAAACTAATGGAAAAGTATCGCATGAAAAGTTTAGAGTCACCGAATGTTTGCAGAGCTGCACAGTGCAACACATACTCATAAAGAAAGCACAGCCCGCCACTTGGTTGGTCACAGTCGTATTGACATCAGCTAGGTTAGCCAGCCACCCAGCTTTGAAAACACACATACAATAAGTCGTGTACATCACCGCAGGAGTGAGGTATACTATTAGCTTTCTAAAGGACATTGCAATGACGTTTCATTAGATGGTTTACTTGCTTTCAATTAATCAGTTGGTGTTTATCATTTAGAAAATATAAAGAAACCAACTGCTGATTTCATATTGTACAACTGTTTATATGCAAAGTGACATTACAAAGCACTACAGTAGTAGGCAGAGAAAAGTATATTTCATTAAATTAAAAGTATAAAAGTATATTTCATTAAATTCACGCAAAACCTCTGCCATTTGCTACAAAATTATTTTATAGTCACTGACGGAATAAAAAACTGCAGGACATCTCTTTTAAATAGCTGGCCTCCATCGCTCACTCTTCCAGCGTACCTGGGCTGCACAAGCACGCTCGGGGCTGAAGAGTAGCCAAAGCACTATCGAAAGAAGGAACCCCGCGCCGAAGGCGGGACAACGTATGTAAATCCTTGCCCTTCTAATCCTCTCAGTGGCCACAGTCGTGTAATACTCATACCTCGCTGCGAGTCTTATGGCCGAGAAGCAGCTGTTGCGGCCCGACGAATGACCCACCTCGTTTCTGCTATGTTGGTGGCCAGCACTATCTTGCGAATACCCTGAGGCGGCCTATCAAAGACCCGTCGCTGGTTCACCGTGGGCATCATTGAGTGCAAGGGAATCACCAGAGACGAGCCTGAAATGCAGCGGGCGATCACACGCGAGAGAAGAAAAAGTTAAGACCTTCCTCCAACCTAGCATCCAAACATCTCGTGTGCAGAATACGTCGGCGAAACATAGGCAAACTTGGGAATCGTGATGTCATGTGATATCGAGGTATGAAGTCGTGGCATTAAGCGACACTGTGTCACATGGCCCGATGACACTTTGCACCATGACTCAACACTCAACGTTTCTAGATCTAATAACATCGGTGAAACTGACGTCACGTGACACCACAATATGGTACCGGGATGTCACGTTACCTGATACATGCCACACGGTCACATGGTCCATGTTGGCGCCAGTGGCGGATTCAGAGGGGGGGATCCGGATGTCCTGACCCCCCCTCTTGAATTCCGCAGGTAAAATTTTAGGGCGTTGAAAAGGGGGAAGGGGGTGTCTTCTTAAACTTCTGATATGCCGACCCCCCACTAGATAACACGTGTACCTGCTCCTGGTTAACGCCAGCCACGCAACACTTCATCCACGGTGGCAGTCCGCTAAATTTAGCTGATGACAAAATGGTAAGAATATAGCAATGGTAGATGGTTACACAAATCCCAACTACGCTTCCATTAAAAAGGCACTAAAATGAACAAAGTATTTTTTTCAAATAACTTAGTTAAAACCCATATAAAAATTTTAGTGCATTATTTACACCGTTAAATGCAACTTAGGTGGAGGTAGCCCTACTCTAGGCCCTGCAGATAACAAAATGTGCCTAGTTAACTAGGTAAGCTCCGTTTCTCAACTCTCAGTAGTTGGGAAGATGATTGACGAGTGAACGTTTGTAGTAAAACTGTTTTTCCCTGCCATGGTAGTCTTTTATTCAACATATTTTTATGTCTGGGAAACAAACGATACTATAGACAGGGTCAAAACTGTTTCTTGCCGCTACCGAGAATCGTGCAATTGCCATGATTGCGACCACGGTTTCAGTTCTGAGAGGTAACCGACACAGGTAAGAATTTGCGAGCCATTCTGCTGGAAGTAATTGGAGTGTTCGCCTTGCATCAGGATTGCCCAGGTATTTTCCCGTCATTTCACTTCGAAGGCCCTTAGCTCTCAAGTTTTGAGCAGTGCACCTGGCTTGCTAAAGCCAATATTTTTAGGTCAAGTTTTAATTGTGCGTAGTGACGCCTCAGCCACCTTGCTTACGGATGATATGCAAGAAAACAAGAACAGAAAAGCTGAAAGAACTGCATGGTTATTTTGTTAATTTCTTTTTAGTCCTTACATTAAGATGCCACTTTCATGGTTGCATCTTGCAAGCTTTACAAACAGTCTTACATGGCGGCAGAATGGCAGACAGATGCAAGTGATGGGGATGTGAATGCACCGCTTTCATAGCCGCATTTAACGGGCATTGCAGACAATGATAAACAATGGTGGAATGGCAGACGATGTCAGAAACTGCCGTGCGTCTGCCTGCACGACTAGCAGCCGTTGTCAGACGTTAGACAAGGTGCACCGGACGTCGTGACAGGGAGACACTAGAGCCACTGAATGTTCCCAGAGTACCGGATTCCATTCCGTCCGCTTACCGGAGGTCAATCCTACAGAATCCAGTTCAGACTGGCTGGCCACAGGCCAGGAACGTGGATTGAAGAGCTCGCACAAAAACGAACGCTACACTGTATGTGCCTCGCTTTGACCGCACAGGGCAGCGCCATATTGGGTATTGCGACTGCAGCGCCGCGACTCGGTACTGAGAAGAAGCTAGGGAGTTTCGGTACTCAGGGAACATTCAATGACTCCAAGAGACACCAATCTTGCGAGCATGTTTGGCTGAGCAGCCAAGCCAATCCAGAGTAATGGGCAGGGCCACCGATATGGGGGCGGGGCTTAGAGTGGGTTGTGACCTCACTTAAATTGCGTCTAACAACGTAAATACAGCGAAAAACGTTTTTTCTGCAGGAAAAAAAAAACAAATTTCTATTTAAGGTAAAAAAATATTTTAGGGTTTCTTTAAGATGCATTTTATATTTAAAATAGTTTGGTCATACATGACAAAAAGACATAGAATATGTTTTTATAAAAAGAAAAGGTTGACATTAAGCAGGATCTGTGTCTAACAATGCGAGATGGAAAGGAGGAGTTTCAAAATCGAATCCAAGCATGTCCCATCCAATGCTTGTATATGGAATGATGGCAATGGCTTCTAGAGCCGACTACATGTGCTTTAAAATGCAAATAAGTGACCTCGCAGCAGAGCAGTAGGATGGTTCCGGCAGGTACATTACGGTGCCCAGAACATGTCTCAACACGTGAGCTTAACATCCTAGACTTCCCAAGCAAATGAATGTCCCCAAAGAGGCAATGAATCACATCAGAAATCTCCAAAAAGAATGACGCAGATTGTTACAATCCCGATGGGAGGTCGTAGAAGCGACAGAACAGCAGTCAAAATGGTGAGAGCCTCAACGACGGCAAAACCCGCGACCGATCATGTTTCAGTCGGCTCATCGCCTGCAAGGTGGCATAGAGCTGAGCAGGTGTCTGCTGTTCTCACCTGCATTGCTGAACAAGTTGCCTGTTCAAACAGTGGACACCGGTGCCATAAAGGCTCGAGAGAATCCAGAAATCTTAAGCCATCAAACGCACATTGAGCTGGATAATAAAAGGAGTGCAGAAATCACACCAGTAAGACGCAGCTTTGCACCACCGCAGCAGAAGATAAGGAGGTAGACCGACCTCTCAAGTGTGGATCATTGGTCAGGAACTTGTTGAGATCACTGATCTGCTCCCAACCAGGTAGGAAGATGAGGATCGCTCCTTCCTGAAAGTATGAACAAACGTTGTGCACCCGAGTTTGCCCAATAACCGCGTCGAGTTACAGCCAGCACTCTATTTTCTATTGCCTTAATGGAAGTGCTCGGATCAGGCTCGACGTATCTTCACACAAGCGGCGTCGCTCAACCTTGTCGTGCGCTGCCAACGTGTTCTCGTCACTGTTCTTCAACCCATCACCACTCCAAAATAAAAAAGAAGTGTAAACAAACTGCCAGTGTTATTCACGAGTGGTGAACGAGTCTGTTCAATATTTACCCCCGTGATGCAGCAAAAGAGCTTCAATTTGAAATCCGTATTACAATTAGGAAATGCCGTTCAGGTTGGTAAAATACACGCAAATCTTAGGAAGCCCCGTAAATCAATAGCAGTCTTGTCATATTTAGTGTGCAACATTGTACATCCTGCTTGCTGACCCAAAGCTAGAAGTCAAATTTGAGGAGTTTTGAGTGTCAAACCAACGAAGAAGGGATCTGGCACGCCCCAACAAAGGACCGAGGTTTAACTGCGACCGTCCGGGAATCTTCTGACGCGAGACCGAATTCTCGGTTACGCGGCACCTCCTCTGCAACGAACCTCTGTCAGACTGCGGGCACCCTGACCAGGATTCGAACCCGCCGCCCTGGGAGCTTTGTGCCGACCCCTGAATTTCGCAAAATACAACACCCAGGAAAAAAGAATCCCAAGCATAAGACACACAAGGAGCAGTGTGCCAAACTGTGTGGTACCATTTATCCACGTTAAATGTCAGCCGACAACTCTGCATTCAACTATGGTGCTCGGAACGAGTTTTTGATTGGTCGTCTTGTCCCCGCCCACGTATCGAATATGGTTCCAAAGTGACAAAAAATTGAGCCGCAATAACTGGCATGTCACGCCGTCGGACGTCAGAATCCTGGGCGTGTCGCCACCGCCAGAATCACAGCGCGCAGCAGCGTGATGCTTTTATGACGTTGTTGGGCAGAAATGGTGAGGCCACTTTTAACGCGATAGCGTTTAGGTGCTCGTGTAGAAAAAAATCCGACGCCAGCGTCGGCGTCGGTGGGGATTAAAATCACAACGCTACGCACGCAGCCATGTGTGACTTCACACGTGACGTCACAAGTGTGACGTCAGACGTGGCTGTAATGTTGTAACCCTATCGACCCGTTAAAATTTGCGAAAAAATTTTCCTCTAAGTGTAAGGGGTCGATAGGGTTATGACGCCACAGCCACGTGTGAGGTGACACGTGGTGCTACCGAGTAGACCACGCACACGCACTTGCACGGCTTGGGAATGAGCGCGCATTTATATGAGAAGGCTTTGCGAACGGGGCCCAATAACGCTATCGCATTCCACTCTTAAAGGTGAAGCTTAAGCGTCCCCAAGTTTTTGGGGACGGAGGAAGGCACCGGTCGGAGACGCGCTAGAGGCAGCATGGTCCGACCGACGACCTACCCCCTTTGTGGAGCAGATGTGCCGGACCAGCTCATGAACCAGGTCTAGGTCGATACGCTCTTCGTTCCACTCCGCCAAAGTGTTCAGGGTGCTGTCCGAATACCTGGTGGGCAGAGAGGATCATGGCACATTTATGAGATATTGGAGTGATACTATAAACCAGGGGCCTCAAACCCATTCGAGTGTGGGAACCAGATAGCCCACCCCCGAACGGACGAGGGCCAACAAGAGGGGTATATATAAACAAACAGCAGTGGTGTTTCATGTTGCAAAGCAATCGACTGTCCCAGCGACACACCATAGATTTCTAGGCACGGAACCTTGTGCTGTCTGCTTTTTGTAAGCTCATTGTTCTGCCATCTTCGGCTTTCATTCACATATACGAGTATACTTTGGGCCCACACCTGATGTTTTAAGATTTAAAACATCCCCACAGCACAAAACTGGCAGTTTTCAATAGAACAAGAGCAAGCACACCATCCTTGCCTTGTCACACAATTCACTAGGCTCAACAGGTATATAAAACTTTTCTTTGTATGGCAGTTCCTGCTTTCTTCACAATTTTGATAGCAGCGTTATAAGAACATTCTTTCATTTTAAAGTTATTGTCTAACAGCTAAAAGCACAAGCTCATAGCCCTCTCTTTGGCCATTGATCTCGCTGAGCTAGAGCTTGTGCAGCTGAGGTGCCTCCTTGGGCGAAGAGCTCGTGCTTGTAGCCTAGCAGTGGTATTTGCCATTCCGTTTAAATGACAGAGAAAAATGAAAAACCAATAACTAGACAAAGCAATTTTCCGTCAAAATGATAAGCAGAATAATGCAAAATGCGTCAAGACGTCATATGAGCAGAGTTCCCGCTTGAGCAGAAATAAATTGATGATATAAAACCTTTGTTTATGGCGCATGTGGCGCTCAAGGCATGGGAACGGGGGCTCGCAGCCACGGGATGCTTGCGGGCCGCTTCCTCAAAGCGCCGCGGCCCGCGTGTTTGAGACCCCTGCTACAAACCAAACAGCCATATCCTACTTAACCCCTTGCCTACTAATAAAGAGTGTCACTCGTACCACCCTTTACGGACCATAAAGCCCGACCACGAGTGCGACTCGCGTTCTGGTTTGGGCGCTCGTTTATCGCACTCTCCAACGGATGGCAAAACCACCCTTACACTGGATGTTTGCTCGTTTGTTTTGCTGTTTGACAAAAAAAAAATGCTCAATTTAGCCAAGAAAAAAAAAAGTTGCTTGAAAGCGTTTGCGCTAAAACAACGTGGCTTTCGCGCATAGGTCCGGTTTAACCAGCGAAGAGATACAAAATCTTCTTTTTGGAAGTGACTAATGCTCGGGCATATGTGATGACAAATCCTTCAGCCTTTCCGATTTTTCGGAATTGGACGATAGGTTGATGGACAGTGACAGGAGTGATGAAAAGAATGTGAATTCTGCGAGCATTCCGTCAACTTCAGCATCTGTGGGACTCAGAACAGAAGTCTGATTTAGAGCAAGATACCGCACCTAGAAGTCAAGGAAATGTTTTTGTCTTTTTTCAATACAAATTGCCCATTTAAAATAAAATTTTGCTGTATGTTCTTTGATGAAAAAAATGAGCATGCAAGGGGTTATCAAGGGGTTGACCAATGCTCAGTATTGCTGATTTATCCTCAACCAAACAATACTCAGGGAGGGAGGAACGTGTCGAGTGCTCTTTCTAAGCAGACATCTAAGTAAACATGTTAAAAAAATAATAAATAAAAAAAAAGAGAGAGGCATTAAAATTATGGTTACTGTTCAATATTTGCCTCATTTTATTTTTGATATCTTGTATGTAAGTATCCTATGTGTTACAGAACGAAAATCAATGCAGGAACTGGTCATGGTGATGGTGCTTTTGAGACTGCCTACTATCAGAAAGTCCTCAGGTAGCCCAACAAGGCAAAGCACACAGTTCAATGTCGCTCCACCTTAGCTTTGTCTTATCATGACCTTTTGTTTGCTTCGTAGCATTATTTTTTTCATTGATTTTCCTTGCTAGTTACATCTATGCACAATGAACACCGATAAACGCTCGCTCAAAGGAGGTTTGGGAACCAATATTAACAATTCAAAATATGTTCTCTGTTATTCCTTCAGTTTATTTCGCTATCCATTTAGGTCCTCAAACGTCACTCACCTTCCTTCCAAACTTCGCAGAAATGGCATCTGTTCCTCCCTGGCATTCTGAAACCTCCCCTGGTCTCTCCGACGCACTTGACTCCTGCCCTCAAAGCCGCTGTTGCCTCGGTACCTAAAACCAATGGGCACATGATAAAGCGGTAAGGTTAAAGGAAACGAAATGCATGCGTTAATATTTTTGTACGTTGTAAAGTAGACCAGGAAAAAATAATTGGCTTTATTTAGGAAGGCAAAATTAAAGTGTGTGCTGCCAGTTGTTTTACGCTTGCAAAATTTCAAGAATAAAGCCTGCCTTCGTAGGAAAAGTAAAAATATTTGCTTTCTTTCTGTTCCCACGCAGCCAGTGGCCAGAAAGAAAACGAGGGGTTAGTTTGATAAGTTTAAAGTTTCATTTTGCGATTTCGTCGGCTGAAAATGACAAAAGTTGCAGCTAACTCGATGAAAAAGCCAATTCCTCCCGTTTAGTTGAGGGCGTATGGCCAGAGCGTGCATACAGAGAGTGTGGTGAATGGGAGGTGCGGGCAGAGCCAGGGCGTGCGCCAGACTCGAAAGGGGGCTTGGCATGCTCTCTTGACCAACCAGAAGCCGAAAAGAATCCCTAGCAGTGGTAGCAAGAAACAGTTTTAATCATAGGTATAATCAAATCCTGTTTATATCGAACTCGCAAAAAAACATATACCAGTTCGATAAAAGGGGTAATTCGATATAAAAGTTTTAATGAATCTGACTCAAAAATCCACTTTCTGCTGCATATTACACAATGAAGTAGTCTTGCATCTTCTGCTGCTTTTTCTTCATTGCATCCGCGATAATGAATTTTTTCTATGCTATCGACGGACTCCAAAATGCTGAGGCCGCTGCCTTCTATATGCACGCATTAGCGCCGAACTATGCCGAGAGCACGGAGCGACGTCCGAGCAGGAGCACCTTCTCCTGCAGAACGCCGTTTTGCTCTGCAAGCTGGCTCTCCCCAAGGCACGCGGCTGCGTTGGGGAAAGCCAACTAACAAAGCAAGCTGGCTTTTTTTTTCTTTTTCTTCCGGGCGGCCGCGTCAGTTGCCCGAAGGAAAAAATAATAATCTCTTTTGCGGACGGAGCGGGAAGAGGGAACACAAAGCACATCTCCCAGCTCCCTCAAAAAAAAAAAAAAATTCTTTTTTTTTTAATAATTGACGCTGCCGTTTAAAAAAAAAAAAAAAGCCAGCGTGTTTGAAAGCTGGCTTTCCCCGAATGCAGTCGATCCTCATTGAGGGAAAGCCAGCTTGCAGAGCAAAACGGAGCTCTTGGCAGTTCGATATATCGGTAGCGGCTGCTATTTTTGTTCGATGTGACCGTAGTTTTTGCTATATATTATCACTGTAACATTACTGTGCACCAAAATTGCTCGATATAAGGTATAATTCAATGTAAACGGGTTCGATAAAGTCGGGTTTGACTGTATATGGTTTTAATAAGTGCATAAGAGTTAAATGTAGTAACCCTTCCTGGTTAAAAATATGATGCACCTGATGTTTTGACCATGATCATGCAGAAAGATGTAAGAAACGAATGTGCCGCTCAAACTCTGTTTTGCTCGGACAGAGTGTGGCCGCTCGGACAGCAGATTCCTGGCCCTCGGTGCCTGGCGCACGGATTATGTTGACGTCCTTTGAGCGTTCCACTAGTTGCGCTCATCCACCACGATCTTGGATGACTGTGATTCAAACATCACGGGCACCATATTTTCAGTCATTGAAAGTTACTCCGTTGCACTTATTACGTTTGCTTCTCGCAACCACCGCCAGGGTATTATTTCCGGCTCCTGGATGGCCACATTCGAATTTGTGAAGACGCCCTGAAACACGCCCGGCCCGCTTTCGGCCAACGGCGCCTCCTCGTTTGTTTCCTATACTTCCCAATGAATGGCCACACTCTCTACATATACAGCTCTGCGTACGGTGACAGGAAAGCTGAAGGGCTTGGGGAAAACAAATGCGTGCATGGGGAACTTCAACTTGGCTTCGCTTCCGGAATCCAAATATAAAAATTGTTTGCGCTGAAAGTGTCGCTAGGCACTAAAAACAAAAGGGAAAAGGTCAGCAAGTCGCAATGTCATCCCCAGCACAATGGTTTGATAAAGCGTGCCAGTCTACTGGCCAGTGCCATATATTCAGCTTTTATGCATGTGGCATACACTTTACTTGCTTTCTGAACTGGCAAACTGGCGATGTGCTGCATCATGTAATGTGGGTGCTACCAGAGAATATACAAACATTACAAATACTGGAAACAGCTACTCGCGAGAGAGCATAGGTACAAATTTGATGCTATTTTGAAAAGACTAACTAATACATAAATTAAATGGCAAAATATTATAATTAAAAAGTTCCTTATTTTAACGAAGTCAATGAAGCAGCAAAAGATTTTATATAATCAGTAACTCGATAAAAGCGAGCGAGCCATAAAAACAGCGACACAGGCCTTGAAGGTAGACGGGAATCCTGCTGAACACTCTCACCATATATTTAATCAAACAATCTTTGGTGATAAACAACTCGCTGCACCTTTTTTGAGGAGTGACAAAAATAATTAAGTGCAGTGTGCCAATGGCTCTATCAGGGCGTCAGTCCTCTTTGAACTCTTTCGGGCATCGCGAGGACACTGTCACCACTGCTGCACTCCACTTCACTCCGACGCAGCTGTAGGATGCTTCGCATCTCTGCAGTCGCCGGTATTTCTCGAGGGGCCTCTCAGACGTCTCTTCGTCTTTACCTTGGTCGCACACAAGGACTACGATCGCGGCGTCCATGATAGGAGCAACAACGGAAATGCAGTTTCCATTGTTCCTCAAACGCTAATGGATCGAAGTTATCCTCAGTGGCTTCACCAGCATGTTAGCACACACTCCAGTAGAGATGGTTGTAGCTCTGGCGACTCATGGCGCTAACTCTGCAAGCATGAGCGCGCGAGAAAATTCGACGCGCACAAAGCGATTGGCAATTTTTCGTCTTTGGGTCGTGGGCGCACTTTCTTCTAGATGAGAAGCTTTTCTCAAACCCGTCCAGTATGCGTTGCTTGTTCTGCAAGATGGTCGACAATGTCGAACAGTTTATTCCAGAATGTCGAATTCCTTGGCAATTTTGGACTCGAGCCAGTTACAGCGGAGCTGTTAAGGGCTAGTTTCCCCAGTATCGTGTCACAAAAAAATGTTGACACAAAACTCCAGACAGTTACCGCCATCTATGAGCTAACAGCGGCAACCAGACAACCGGTATGCCAGTTGTCTGGTTGCCGCAGTCGCTCATAGATGGCGACAACCTTTCCAGCCTTTCTACTCTGGTTTTTAACAGAGTGGAAAAGCTGAATTTCTCTCGGCGTCGTACTAGAAGTCTAGAGGACGACGTCCAGAAAACGTCCTGCAGGCGTCGTCCTAGAAGTCGTCCTTGAGGTCATCCTAGACGTCGTCCTTGAAATTGTCCTAGACGTCGTCCTCGAAGGTCATCCTAGAAGTCGTCCTTGAGGTCGTCCTAGACGTTGTCCTTGATGTCATCCTAGACGTCGTCCTTGATGTCATCCTAGACGTTTTCCTTGAGGTCATCCTAGGCGTCATCCTCTAGGCGTCGTCCTCTAGGCGCCGTCCACAAGTTGTCCTTGAGGTCGTTCTAGACGTCGTCCTTAAGATCGTCCTAGACGTCATCCTCTAGGCATCGTCCCTAGACGTCATCCCCTAGGCATCGTCCTTGAGGTCGTCCAAGAAGCCGTCCTTGACGCCGTCCCAGACGTCGTCCTCGAGGCATTGTCCTAGACGTCGTAAAGATAACAGCTTCGCTGATCCCCCATCTTCCCGTGAGGTGGAAGGGCTCTACATTATTTTTAACCTCTCAGATCGAGGTGACTTTTGATAAACACTCCCATACGATGCACGTGTACGCCGCAGGCACGCGTGTCGGGGGCTCTTGAAGGGATGACCTCCTTCGGGCTCCTTTACTTCCTTGACCAGATTCTGATGGGGGTCGGGCCACGTCGGCCATGGGCATTATGCATGGCGTTGGAACGTGGACGCTGCTTCCTTCCCCTGTTGGCCCACCGGCATCAGAAGCTGCACTCTGTCCTCCGTCTTCCGTTTGGCTTGGTAAAGGAGAGGGGAAGGAATGCCAGGGTTTCCCATGCGCCTCCATGTAGGCTCGCGTGCTTTCCGCACCTCGGCCTTCGTAACAAGTGTGGTCGGCCACTGATACACTTTGAGGGCCGCGTAGAACTTCGATAAAAGCGATTTTGATAAAACAAGGGACTACTGTACACTAGACTTCGTTTCAGCTTACGTCCAAATGCAGCCGATGCTACGAGCTGATGGGACCAGTCAGACAGCGTCGAAGGCGTGCCACCATGCTGTACGTCATGCTCCCGTATGTGTTCTATCCTCGCTGAACCAATCATAAACAGAAAAGGCCCAGTGACTTGCGCTTTTGGCAGTGCCTGATTGGTCCAATTAGCTCGTAGTGTCGGCTGCGTCTTTAAGCTAAAACAAGGTATAATATTTGAGACACTAGACATGTAGTAAACAAGAAGACTCCATTTAATGGATGGGTTACATAATATAAATCTTGAGCTGTGTGTGAAACCCACACTCAGTGGTCCCCGTTGTTTGTGTTCTCCATCAATATCAAATTTTTGTTCTGTTATTCTCAAATATGATACCACACCTTAAAAAAAATGACCTAGAATGTGCCTATTACTGATGTCTCGTGCTTTTAAGGTTGCCTCACTTGCCTGGTGAATTCAAGGACATCTTCCAGGTAGTGCACTTCCACCGGATAAGCGATGCCCGGAATCTCCAGCATGGGGCAGTTACCTAAGGACATGCACAAAAACAGCCCCATATTAGTGTACTACAAAAAAAAAAAAAGGCAAATTCCAGGACACATAGGCCTCGTGATAACCATTTTCATCTGTGGCAGAGTTCATGTGGATAGAAAAAGACTGTGATTGCTGGAGATTGTTTTCTTGGGTCCTTCCGCAGCGACTACCTTTCGACTGCGGAATCGAACTAATAATTTCAGAAATTCATTTTTAATTTGATACGGTATGGGGTGACCAATTGTATTGTGCTGATGATTTTAGGGACCCCTTAAAGGAACACCGAACCTCAAAAAAAAATTTTGTTAAGTGCATGGATATGACATGTCTGTCATAAAAAAACAACTTCCCATAAAAAAGTATATATATTTAGTGCAATATTTGTTTTGTGAGACACATCCTGAGTTAGTATTGGTTCTGAATTTCGGCACATCAACCCATAATAGGAGCAGCTTTAATAGTCACTCAGAGGTGCTGAACTCCCAAAAATATTTTTTAAGTGCTTGCATTGTAAATGTACAAAATGCATCTAACCCCCCCCCCCAAACCTCAAGAAAAATAAAATAAATAAAGTATGAAACCCGTCTTGAGTAAAGAGTGATTTCTAAGTGTCCTTCCAAAATAGAAGGACAAAAAAAAGGAGCATGTCACAATAATCCAGATGACTAACAACTTGTTTTTCCCGGAAAAGATTTTAAAAAAAGTTTTAGTTTTATGTTTTTGTGTTTTTTTTTTAAGTGAGACATGAAGTATGTCAGAAAATATGATTACTTAAAAACACATGCAAAGGAAAACAAAAATTTTTAACATCCTGGTTGGAAAAAGGAAGTCATAAAATGAATTTACAATGAAAAAGAAAATTTTTTAGAGCTATATTTACGGCGCGATACGAAATTGTAGTTGGCACCCGCCGGTGCCGTGGAAAAGTGGCCGCTATTTGTCACGTGAATGGCCGCTATTTGTCACGTGGTGCTTGCGCTCTTTCGGAAGCTTTCTATGGCCTCTAAAAGTAACTTATTCATCTTTGTTTGAAGTATAACAAAAGAACTAAGATTAATAAGTAACTTTTAGAGCCCAAAGGAAACTCCTGAAAAAGCGCAAGCAGACGTGATAGACCTGTGCGCCGGTCAGATGACGGCGGCGGCACCCCAATGCAGACAAACCTGTGCGGCGGCAGCGACGGGCGGCGTGAGAAACGCGTTGAAGCGGCGGCGCACAACGCTCAGCGTGTGGCGGTGGCGTGACTCTGCGGCGGCAGTGACGCAGCGCGGCGGCGCACAGGCCTACCGCGTGACCAGCGGCGGCTCCCACGGGCGCCAACTACAAATTCGTTTTGCGCCATCATATAGCTCTAAATTTTTTTTTCCTTCGTTATAAATTTGTTTTATAATAATCTTTTTTCATCTAGCCTGTTTAAAAAAAAAGTTTTTTTCTTTTGCATGTGTCCTTTAATTAATCTGGTCTCTATGAATAGAAAAGTGATAAATCCTAAAAAAAAAAAACTTCCAAGCGTGCTTTTTTCAGTTTCAGAGGTTTGAACAATGCTCGCCTAAAAAAATTTCAGTAAATTTGGTACTGTCGCTATCTGCAGCACAGTAGATGAAAAAACAACAAAAAAGCTTAACCATGAGAAGAAAAAAAGTTATTGCTATTCCTGTTGTTTTAAATTATTGGTGCATAGCAGGGGTTCTCAAACTGGGTTCCGGGGAACACAGGGGTTCCACGAGCTGGTCTCATGGGTTCCGCAAACACCCAAATTGCAACCCCCCCTCATGCCGCAGGCTGCGTGGCAGGACCATGCAAAGCACCTTCATCTCACTTTGTACTGACATTGCGATTGATATGGTGGGGATATATGGGAAGCAACACAAGCAAAATTGCCTACAATTGTGCATCTGTTGCTTCTTGGTCGGCAGCTATGGAGGGGGGGGGGGGTCCACAGCAGTTTTTGAGGCTTCTTGGGGTTCCGTGAGGCCAAAAAGTTTGAGAACCCCTGGTGTATAGCAACACAACTTTACAAAGTTTCTACTAGCTCTGGGATATGTGGTAGAACTGAAACAAAATTTCTTTTAATGAGAGATCATCCTAACATGGGACTCGTAAGAATTTACAAAATTGGGACATGATGTTTACAAAATCATTAATTAAAAACTTATATTCCCAGCAAATTGCAGATAGGAAATTGCAACTGAGGAGAATGCCGCGCGTGCCAAATTCGAGTTAAACATGTAAGTAACGAGTCTTTAACAAAACTCTTCTATGACCCCCAATGTAGGGCTCCCGTTGTCATTGGAGCACCTTATGCAGTTCGCTATCACACCATGAACTGCCAAACATCACAAAAATCTAAAAAAGCATAAGAAGCTTCCGCAAAAAACCACTTTTCTGGGATAAACAAAACAAAAAAAACACAATGCAGGCATTGTGCAGATTCATACCACTTTGCATCGAGACTCGACGCCCTTTAAACCTCGTGGTCGCTAATTACGAGCAACGCTCGTAATTAGCGGCAAAGGGGTTCAAAGTTTGGTACCCGTTACGGTTTAACAGCTTGTTCCGTGCGTTCTCCGGCAGTAGGCGGTGCTACCGCTACTGCTCTGACCCTCATAGGTTATATTGTTGTTTCGTTCAAATTTACAACAAAAAAGGCGCTATTGTCCAAGGAAAAAAAAATCCACTGCAAGCATTATTAACTTTCTCGCAGAGAAGATGCTTTTTAAAGCCATAGTCACAATGCCCATAAAAAAAGACACGGTCTTCGCTCGAGACATGATGACAGAATTATGCACAGACATGCCTCAAGCGTGTTCAAGACACAATCGTACATACATCTGTGCTTGGAACACATCTGCAGGCGGCTTTTGCGTGAACAACGTGACCGTTGTCAAGCAAGACACGCGCCCCAGACAGCGCCAGCAGACTGTTTCTCGTACCATGTACGAGAGCAGGGCATGTGCGACCGCGGCTTTAGGAAAGACAATAACGATTCCCAATAGGTGGCGTGGCCCACTTCCTCGGAAGGGCAGCACGTACAAAACGGCAACACCCCTAGGTTTTGTGCCATCAAGGAGCAGCGAACGGTTATTGGATCTTGGTGGTTGGAGGGCCCGAAGCCCATAAAATTCGCAAAAGATGGCTTTTTTTTTTTTTCTTATACCTACTGCAAACAACAAACTAGAATCGCCGGACACTCAATCTTTGCCCAAATGTGGCGGCAGTGGTGGGGACCAAATGTCATAACTTCAGAACCTCCCGTTATTTCAATACAAAAATTACAATCCATTCTTGGAGAAAAAAAAATTACAGTCAACTAAATTTATGAATGCATGATGATGAATGATGCGTACCACAAAAACCAAATGCCATTTTCTCATTTAAAATTTTTGGAAAATTGCTTACAACTTTTAAATTGGATAACAGAAACTTCTGGAACGTTGGCATCTGGTATGAACCACCAGCGCCACATTTGGGTGGAGACTGAGCATTCAGCGAGGCATGGTTTATTTTTTCAAGGAGAAGGACACGAATCTCTTTTCTCCCGAGCACCTGGTGCTTTAAAGAAGTGTTGCGGAATGGGCACCACCATTCCATTCCAATTTCATTTCAGGAATTGGAGTTTTCGATAATTCAACTCCTTTCAACTCCTAGAAATGGGGACACTGGGCCAATTTCCACTCCTGGAATGGCTGAATCGTTCCATTCCATTCCTCTAATTCCTAAACGTAAAAATTGGCACTTGACAGCTACATTGTGCAACATTTCCGGCATAAGCAGCATAAAGCTGACATTATCAAATGCATAGACAATTGCAAAAAAAATGCTAAATGCCTCAAAAAAGCACTGATCTTACTAAGCTCACGGTGCTGGATTGCCTGGGGTGACTCAAAGCGTCTGCATGCAGCGGTCCATCGCAAGGTGAAACAAGGTATACAGAGACTAAAGTCAAAGGAAATGAGCGGGCATCTGCTAGCTTGCTTGTAACCCTAACCCACTTGAATGGAAAACATACAACACAGAAAACAAGCATCGGAACAAAGACCAAGTAAAGGGCAGACTTACACGTAAAAATACAGTATAAAAAACAAGTGTCGGAGCAAAGCGCAAGAGGAGAAGAGAGAAGTGAATCTCGCTTTGTTTCAATGCCGAAGCAAACCCAGATTTCGCACTTCAAAGGAGTGCGCACGAATGAACGTGGAAGGCAGCAGGGTTGGCCACCTGCTAAACAATGCTCCTCGAACTATAAGAAAACAATAACTGATCATGATCATCTTTTCGGCGGCGCGCGAGTGAATGGGTTATCAGAGCTCTGCGAGTTATGAGTCGCCCCCGCTCCCAAATCTCAGTCTGTGCGCGCGCGTGCATTCTCCATGCCATCGCAAAAAAAAAAAAAAAAGGAAGACAAGAAGAACGATGAGGAGCTGTGCATGGCGGTTTCATTCTTTGCTGCTCCATCCGTTTTTTCTTGCTTGGTGCTTGGTTTCTTGTTTCGCTCTTGTGTAATGCCAGTGAAGCCCCTGCGCGTCCGTGAAAAGTGCCACCGCCGCCCTCCCCCCTCCTCCCTCTGGTCTTTGCTCTGACGCTTGTTTTTTGTATCGCATTTTTTGCGTATAAGCCTATGGCTCCACGGGGAGGCACTAACTTGATCGAATGACGTTTTAGCGAATGCCCACGTTTCACCGAATGACACTTTAGCGAATAGTCGGACGCCGCGAAGTGGCGTTTTCGGGTGGGCCAAGTGGGTTCACAGTTTTGTAATGAGCCGCCGCAGACTGTCGCCGCGAAGCGGCGTAAGCGCAGCGCGGGGGTGGGTTAACGCGTGCCCCTGTTGTCCGCTAAAACGTCATTCGCTCATGTGATATGGACCCGGCTCCACGCGGGCTAGCAGGTTTCCCCTCATTTTTGAGCAACTGACTCGCTGACAGGCTCGGTTTGGCTAAACGTAACCCCCCCCCCCCTCCTCCAAAAAAAAAAAAAAAAAGGATGTAAAGAATTGGGCTTATTTCATTCCCATTCCATTCCGGGCAAAAGGCATCTAATTCCATTCCATTCCCCTCATTGTTGCCGCCATTCCATTCCCATTCCATTCCGGGTCATGAAAATGCGGAATGATTCCGGAATCATTCCAACTTCGGAGTGGCAACTCTGCAACACTGCTTTAAAGTGATCACTAGCATAAAAATAGGTGCCATGCCGTCAGAATTATATTGAACGTGAAACGAGCTTCTGAACCCGAATACACACGGGAACCACAAGCGACAGCTGTAGAAGCCTGGACTCTTTCAAGCTAACGTAAGTTTTTTGAGTATTCAAAGACTTCGCGACTTGTTCCTTTCTGTCGGTAGAGAATGCATGTGCAGCCATCTCACCGAAGTAGCGGGAGAAGAGGTCGGCGTTGATGGTGGCGCTCATGAGGACCACCCGGAGGTCGGGACGCACCGTGAGCAGATCCTTTAAAACAATGGCCAGGAAGTCCGTCTGCAGGTCCCGCTCATGCACCTCGTCCAGGATCACATGCGATGCACTCGCGATGTAGCTGCGACGTTGTGAGACGGACGTGAATCGAGGGTCAAACAGCACGGATATCCGCCCCGGGAAAAGCGCTCGAAGTGCAGCCGCGCGAATGCCAAATCTCTAAACTGCAAATCGATTTAGAATATTTAGGTCTTGGTAAGAATCAAATGGGATATTTAAAATGAACCACAGAGCATGTTGGTGGCAGTAAGTTACCAAAAAAGACTTAAATATACAAGAGGAATAAGATGAGAAATAAATGAAAGGAAAACAATATGCATATGTCATCTCGTTTGTACTGTTTGTTTATTCTTTTATAACTTCACAAAATATGAAAAGTCATAGAACAACTCAGACTTCTTTTAAATAGGAATGGATGTAATTAGTAACCCATGTGGATAAAAATAAAAAATAAATATACATAGAGCAAATACAAAAAGTGGTAAGTTTTTTCCAGAAAGCATGCTTGTCATACTGAATCTGTAAAGCAATTCTTTTAAAGATTTTATGCAAGGTTTGAAAAGAAAAACAAATGAAGAAAAAAATGACAGAGTACTTCCTTTTCCTTGAGCCAATCTAAATTAAAAGAAAAATTAACTCGCATAGCAAGTTAATTCTATTGAAGAGACCATTAGATTTCATAGGACTTTATCACTCATGTGTCTATGGTTTTCAATTCTTTTGCAGTTCTATTCATTGCACGATTCTTTAATATACGCTGTTGAGTGTCGGTGTTTTTCTGCAACGAGCCTCGCTTCTTCAGCATAATAAATTGCTCACATAATACTTCCATTGATGGTTTTAAACTTTTGCAATGTGTTCACGAGCAATTCGTTTGTTTTATGCGTTTAAAACCCGAGGATGTACTGCCCAGTCCCGCATGCCGAAACGGGGCTGTGGCTTTATATTTGTATTGTTTAGAAACAATTAAAAATAAATAATGATGAAACTCACGGATCACTCTGCAACTGCTGCAGAAGAATTCCCGTCGTGCAGAAGAGGATAGAACCTCGGTCTCGGGGCAATCTGCTAACAAAAGAAGAGAAAAAAAGCATATATATATCAGCGGCACGTCGCGGTGCAGTCGATCCACGGAGGCCACCGCATACGTTATCGACCCCGTAGCATTTCCAGAAGTCCCGTTACCATTCCAGCCTGATCTGATATCCCGCAGACGCGTCGCCGCATCGCTCCCCTCTCTCGGCTGCCACTCTTTCTGCCACCTGAACACAGTCAAAGACAAGTGCAATGACAACATTGGAGTGTCTCATGCATATGAAAAAACACTCGTAAATGACACCGAATGTGCACTGTGCGAGACGGTTAGCACGAAAAAGTGATTGCCACTTTTCTATGTTTTTGCTTACGAATTCAAAGGCTGCCATACTACTATTATGGTGGAAAGTGCTTATTCGGGACCACAGTACACAATAAAATTAAGAGCCCATCGATACCCTGTCCGAGTAAATGCGAAAACACGCCAAAGTCGTGTTCGGTGCTGATGATGTCGCGCAGTGTACTCTCCGGCAATACTCGCAAAATAAAAAGCACCTAAGGACTGTTGCTATTTGCGTCGGATGGATGGAAAAAAATGGTGAGAATAATCTGTGCCAATATTCTTATTTTCATATAGCTCTCTATTTTCAGTTTTCTTCGTGCAAGCCTAGTTGGACCCTGAGACAACATTAATGGCCTCTGGTTTGCAAGATGTGCTTTTACATTACGCCAAAAAACAGTACCCAAAACATTGTTTGAACTTTTTTTTCTTGCACAGGCAGTTGCAAATGTTCGAAAAAACGGTTGGTATCAAATGTGTACCGTAAAGTTCCGAGAGAACGCCCGCCCCCGAGACGCCGCCATTCCGTTTCTCTAAATAAATATATGTAACATAAAAATTCCGAAACATCGCCCACCTCCCATTTCAGTCGGACAACACGCAATGTCCGACGGGAATCGCATCAACCACGTAATTTGCTGTTCTGGCACGTTAGACAAGCGAGTTTATAGCGGATTCCCGCGTTTTTGTCCGCGATTTGCGTGTGCGATCTCCATTCCACGCGAGTTGGTCCTGCGTATACTACATTGCATCGTGAAATGTGATTTTGCTGTGTTCGCGATCTGCGGTATTTATTCCCGTAACATATGAGTTTGTAGCAGATTCCTGCCTTTCTCTCCGCGATATGCGCGTGTGGTATCGGTTCCTGTGACAGGCAAGTTTGTAGCGGGTTCCCGCGTGTTTATCGCATCGTGAAACGCGAATTTGCGCTGTCCGCGATCTGCGGTATCAGCTTCCGCGTCACGTAGTTCGTAGCCGGTTTTTGATAAAGTTTTGCTGTGGCGTCCCCAAAGATAGCCGACCCCATGTCTTTCACCATTTATCTCTTCATTTTGGGTGGGCGTTCTTTCGGAACTTTACGTATGTAGATCGCTTACAGAAAGGCCTGCCTTGTTCTTTCCAAAAGCTGTAGACAACTTGCGTGTTTTGCAGAGTACTTTAGGTGAAAAAAGATCAAAGAATGTCATCCTTTTTACCAGGGGTTCTCAAGCTTTTTGGTCTCACGGAACTACAGAAAGCCTCAAAACTGCCGCAGAACCCCCCACCCCCTTTCCCTCCATATTTGCTGACCGAGAAGCTACAGATGCACAATTGTATATCAATCGTGATGTCAGTAAAAAGTGAGATGAAGGCACTTTGCATGGTCCTGCCGTGCAGCCTGCGGCGGGGGGGGGGTTGCAATTTGGGTGTTCGCGGAACCCATGAGACCAGCCCTGTGTACCCCGGAACCCAGTTTGAGAACCCCTGCTTTATAGGTACTATATTTGTTATAGTATCAAAGTACAGCTTTTACTGCCAAGTGTTCAAGTTTCGATTAATCTGAAGGTTCCCCACCCTAACCAATGTAAAAGTAAAAAGTGTTACCCAAAACTACTACTAAAAAAAAAATTATTATTTTACAAAATTCTTACATAAAAAGAATTTAGCTGAGCAATAGTACATCTATCATAATATATACATTAAGAGTCTATGCAGACTTCTGAGAAAACTATAAGCAAATTTAAGGGTGGGCAGTTTCTGAAGTTAAATTTGTTAATGATTTATATTCCCGAGTCTAACCAATTACGACGTACTATACAGTAAAAAAAGGTGGGCACTCTCACCAGCACAGGTGCACAATAAATGTTTTTTTGGAGGATTGCACTCGTCAAATGTAAAAAACTGATTAGTTTACATGTTGTTTTTTTTCTCCAAATGGTGCAAACCCAATAGTAGTTACCTCGTGGATTCTATTTGTGCATTATCATAAACGGTCAAGTAACTCACGTGCCGCAGAAGTGTGAGACCCATACATACTCACCGTTATGGCGCTGATTCGTCTGGGCTGGGTGCAGATGACACGACATGTGGAGCCTCTCCCCTCGTTGATGTAGGTGTCCAGTATGAACTGTGGAATCTGGAATTCAGAGAGCACCCCTTCAGAAAGGGTCAACATTTGAGTTTTCAATTCCAGAACTTTGCAGGCCCCAGACAGCTCAGCAAGGGTGAACTGGAGGTCCTGCAAGCCCCTGCAAACGGGAGGAATACCTCTACGGAAGGAACAGGCAGATCACCTGGGTCGTCTTCCCGGAGCCCGTCTCTCCGCTGATCACCACCACCTGGTTGCTTTCAATCAAGTCCACTATTTGCTACAAAAAAGAAGAAAAAAAAAAAAAAAAAAGAGCGATCATAAGTTTTGGTAAGAACCTGTGCTTAGCATCAAAGCTAGGCTCCATGAAATACAGTCGAATCTCGTTAATTCATACTCGAGGGGGACGAAAAATATGTTTGAATAAAGCAAAGTTTGAATTACCAGGAGTTTCCTCCCATAGAGATGCATAGGATGGGACCTGCATGTTAGTTTGAATTATCCACAAGTTTGAATTAAGAGAGTTTGAATTAACAAGGTTCGACTGTAACTTCAAAATTTATTGCTTGCATAGTGCAGGCACAAAAAATAATAAAGCATCAAAATATTAAGAGGCTAAAAGCCAGATCACACATTTTTATTCTTAGCAATGACGCAGGGCTGTATCACTAACCTAGCGCAAAGTTAGCGCTGCATCGACAGGGTCAACGCTGTTTTCAATGCTGACTAATACCTCAGGGATAGTGTCGCAATGCATGTGTGAACAGGCCGTGATAGAAAACTTGCGATATCCCTGTGCAATTCAAATGCAAAAATATTGAGCGGAGACAGCTCAATAAATGTGGCCAGTTTTCTTCTAAACACCAAAAAAGATTACCCAAAGAACCTGTCAACCAAGAGCCAAAAAGCAAAAAATGTGATCACAAACTACAAAGTGAGAACGCCCATCACATATTGGGGAGGAGGACAGACAGTGACGCCCCAAGCGGTTAACTTTAGAACTACACGGATGGGGACAACAAACACAATGACTCAGCGCTCGGCCGACATAACCGAACGCGGCGTCAGCGTTCGGCTGGAGTATGTGTTCTCTGGTGAGTGGGAGGAGGGGCTCTTTGTTACCACTCCGGCCTGCATAAACAATGCAGCATGCACGGTGCCCAGCTCAGCACAAAAGCCGAAGTAGGTCAAGCTCGCATTCTCTGACAACTGCTTTCGTGATAGATCCGGCACTTAACGTCACTTCGTCGATTGTTAGTATTTTTTACATTACACTGTGCCCCACGCTCTCTTGTAGAAGATGACATGGACATGCCCATAAGGCCTGTGGGCATGTTGAGTAAACACCGAGGTGTGGGGAAACAAACGGGTCAGAGCGCCCCTATAGCTCGATCTCCTGCCCAATAGTCGTAGCTTAAATGAATGAACACGGAATTATTAAAAGAAGCATTCTGTTCAAGTCGCTCTCTCGTTAACCCCCACTTGGCTGGACGGAAGCGAGCGAACCGGGAGAATGCACCTGCTTCATCTTGTAGGCCGGCAGCAACTTCCGAAACTCCAGCATCTTCTTGAAGTCGGGCGACCCGGCCTTGACCTCCAGGTCCTTACGGAACCTCTCGTCCAGAGTCGGATTCCGAGTCAACCCCGCGCCGGTGAAGTGCCCCGGACTGCCCCATGCCGAACTGCTGCTGGACCCATGGCCTTCCAGATAGTCCAGTGCCACGCTGTTGATGGCGTCAATCCGCTCGTGGCCCTCGCCCTCCTCGCTGCGGATGCCCCGGATGATGTGCCTCAACTCCTGCTGGCTTTCGGGATCGATAGACAGGGCCACCCTCTGGAAAGAAGAGGTCGGCACTTCAGGCTCAACTCTCTCAAACTCGCAACCGGCTCGAAACCTAAAATCGTCATGTCTTTTTCCACAAACAGTTAGAAAACCTACTCCAAACTCATGCACACTCACAAACTCGAGGACAGCAACTCACTGAAACTCGGAAACACCCAACTCCCAAACTCTGTCGAACTCATGCACACAGCCTCACCCAAACTCGGGAACTCTCAACTCACGTAACTTGATCGAACTGATGAGCTAAAACTCCTAAACTCAAACTCACTTCTGACTTCACCAGCATGAACAGTCCAACCTTAGGTCAAGATATTATGAAGACAAGAATCGTAGGAGAAGAACCTATTCGCACCCCTGGAACCTTCTCACTCCCACACTCAAACCTAAAGACAGTCTCCACAATAGTCGTAATGGTAGTATTGCTTAGTAGAATCTCAGCATTAGAGAAAGGGTTGAGTGGCAACTACTGAGAAGCTGACGATGCGGCACCTGACGAAGGGTGAACAATAGGAAAGAGCAGAGACTGCTCACCTGGTTCTTCTGAGCCCACTTGTTCTGAGCACTGTTCTTCCGGGCAAAGAAGAGGCCGATCTCCTTTCCCCTGAGACCAGCGGTAGCTTCTACCAGGGCCGCGCGGAGGCCCCCGACCCTGGTCACTTTGCCCTGGGAGACGCAAAAGTGAGAGGAAAATTTGTGCCAGATCGGCTATTCTCGGAAGCCAGGTTGGCAGCTCAATTGAAGAAGAAAGGTTCAAGTACAAAACTGTCAAATCTCTTCTGAGCTGCATCTCGGATTAGCAGTGCTCACCAAACTTATGCATCAGTAAAAAAAAACACTCGCAGTAATATTTTACAAAAATGTATGACGCATGGCCTATTTTTCCCTATAAACTAAACTGCCTTGGCATATTTCATGCCAGAAAAAAAGCCAAACATTGCGTCTTTAACGTTTTTGGTATTTTGCTCATTAAATACAGGGTGTCACAAAAAAAAATTTACAAGTTTTTTTTTTACTGCGAAAATAAACTAGACATTGTTGGAGGCTCATTTTTCACATAAAAGTAGCGCTAGAGGTCACAACCAGATGCCAAAGTTTCAGCACGATCCTATACCTTATTCAAAGTTATTTGTGATTTTCTAAACATTTCAATGGGAAAACGGCGGCCGACGGAGTTTTCGAATACATGGAGCTCTATGGCACCAGAAACCGAAAACGGGCTAAAATGGGCTCCATTTTCCCGTTGAAATTTTCAGAAAATCACTTACAACTTTTGAATAAGGTATCGGATCGGGCTGAAACTTTGGCATCTGGTTGTGACCTCTAGCTTTACCTTCGCGCGGAGAATGAGCGTTCCGGCGATATGACTGCACTCCAACGAGCGGAGTCATATCTACGCAGTCGCGTGATGCAGACCCGTCTTACTCATCTCATTCTTCTGCATGACAAAGAACGGGAAAGCTGTCTCTGAATAAAGTCATCAACGAATTTATCACAAAAACACGCTCAGCAATGTTTGGTCTGGCCAGATATCTGCATTTTATATCTTTAACAGTCTGATAATTTTGGTTCAAAACTGAGGATTCCATGTTTGTAATCGATGCACCAGTGCATTTTACTATCAGTAAGTTATACACGTATTCTTAATTTCCTTGTTCATCCCACATAATCGTGTTGCCATTTCCATAATGCAATATGTTATCGTATAAAAGTTTTCTATTGTGTAAGGTGCATTTGACTGTGTATAATACATTACCTTTCTTGTTCGCCCTTATCACAGTTGTGCATCTTTGGATCGTTAAATCTGCGTTGTCTACAATGTATAAAATCAAATGACAGACAGTTCGGTAATTACAATTTTTCTTGCATGTGGCAGTGCTCAATTAAAAGCATGTGTTTATCTATGTGGAAGGGGGACTCTCCCTCGGTCAAGCTATTAAAGAGAAGTACATCCTTCCATTGTTCTTTTTGTGTGTGAAGTGGTTGAACAGCTTGTTTGAAACTGTAAATGCTCACTTTATTGAATAACCATTGTTGGTACAGTATCTACTTTTTAAATTTATGTATGCTTGTTTTTGTTTCAAGACGATTAATCGCGTCATCTAGTAATGTCACTCTAGATATACATTCGAAATGCAAGCCTTTTTGTCAAATAGGTTAATATTTAAAAATAACACATAACTGATGGAATAGGAAGCAGCTATTTGCAAGCAGTTGAGAACAGTCATATACTTACTTATTTGCTGTCTGTTTATTGATTTAGAGCCGTTTTAAGTTGCCCAAGCATCACTATGTAGCAAGTATGCATATATCTTATATAAATGAAAAATGTCTTAGTTATTCAAACAATGCCAATTAACTATGGAGACATCATCTCCTAATTTAATAAAAAAAATTTGGTAGAGGAAAACAATAAAAACTTTCAGCCTTTCCACTTTCGTGAAGAAGGAAGACCAGCGAAACTGTACTATGGTGGAAATGAAGTAAGGTTATTTATAAATGTAAGGATTAAGGTGTGATTGGGTAATTAGTTATGTGAGAATTGTACTGTCCACGGTTGTCTTTGTTATACCACGTCAACCGCCAAAGGCTCATGAACGGGAGTCGAGGAGCCACTAGTCACTCCTTAACCATGTTCAACCTCGGTAGGTGCTTCGGAATGGGTGGGCTTGTAGCCATTCACGGTCGCAAACCGGACACCGCTTCTTTGAGCAGGGAATCTCGGCACGTTCTGCATGCCGGTTCTTTGTAGACGTCTGCTGACTCAATACACTGCCGCAACGCGCAAGCACCCGTTTCCCGCTTCTTCTCGTCTGATTGGCCGTTGATCATGGATACGTCTACGGCGAACCAGGGTCAATCGCACACGGGTTCTCCACTAACTCACTCCGGAACCTCGCCGTCGCACCCGGGCACTGTTCAGCTGACGTGGCGTGCTGTCGTCGCCGGGCCTCGCGCTTGCGCTTGGCCTCCGTGGCCCGCCGGCGCCCTTTACATCGCTGGTTCTGTTCTCGGCGGCGCCTTTCCAGGCGAGCGATGTGCTCTTCTTTGGCAAGGGAGTCTGAAGCGGTGGACGCAGTGGAGGTCGGGGCGACAGCAGCTTCACGTCGGTCGCGGACCCATTCACGCTGCTGTGTACGTCGCCGCTCCTTCCGCACCCAGTCTTCTTTCCCCGAAAGGGCACGCGGCCGACCCAACCCGAGTCCAAACCGAAACTGATAAGAGCCTAGGAAACAGCACGCATAACAGACGAGGACAAAGAAACACACATGAAAAGCGCTGCGCTCGTCCCGTGTTTCTTCTTCGTCCTCGTCTGTTTTTTGCATTGTTTCCTACGATGAATTCCTACCAACGCGCCCAACTATCCATTCTTCTATGATAGCTGGAAAGGTTCCCGCCATCTACGAGCGACGGCGGCAACCAGACTGGTTGTGTGCTTGCCGCCGTCGCCTATAGATGGCGGTAGGTGTCCAGACGTTTGTGTAGGTTTGTGTCAACACAAGTTTGGTACCAGACACGATCCTGGGGAACCTAGCCCTTAACAGCCCCGCTGTAAAAACACTCCATGTGGTTGTGGTTGAAAGGCCAATACTAAAATTTGACAAGTCTTTTGTGGAAAGTCGCATGCTAAGTACAAAGAGATCCTAATGCCAGAGCAACACTGCTCATACATCATACAAAAGACAGTCTGCAAACACGACTCACCGCAATATCCGTGTTTCGAATGCCGCGTGCCAAGGTTTCTCCTTGAACTTATTGCCATGCGGCATTTGAAGCACGGATCTCACGGTGACTCTCGTTTGAATATGTATGCAGACAGTCTTTTGTGTGATGTAAAAGCAGTGTGACCCCAGCTTAAGTGAGTGCATATTTGTGTGTGCAAGTCTGTGCGTGCCTCCTTGTGCATGTGCACATTAGAATATGGCACCAAACATTATCCTGAAACCAACCGAAACGCGTGGCTTAGACGGGTATTTAGAGTCCCTCCTCACACAAAAGACTTCCTGAGCCTCTGCACCCACTTATGACCTGCAAAAGGCCTCACGGCTGCCAGTATGCTGAAGTAAATAAATAAAAAGTATATACAGGACACGCAAGCTGAGTTTTTTCATGGCAGCACTATCCCGGGGAAGGTAAACAATTGATCCCTGACGTAGCACTTCGGGGCGGTTTGCCGAGTGCTACATTGCAAAACTGTTGCCTGGCTGTCGTCAGGACAGCGCTACAATGAAAAAAAAAAGAACACAATTTGTCCATTCCACATAAGTTTGGTAAGCACTGCAAACTTCCTCCAGTGTTCTATGCTGAGTTCTATGTTCTATGTTCTATGTTGAGTGTGATAGGTTTATTTCTTTTCTTTTAGCTCTCAATTAAACAAGCATTCAGTGTTCAGGGTGGAAGCGGGCTAGAGCCTTTTGTAGCAGGGCTGGGAGCAGCAAAAGTCCCACTTTGGAGCAGTTTTGGAGCAGTAAAAGGCTCGCTTTAGAGCAGCTCGGGAGCAGCAAAAGTAAGTTTTGTAGCCGTAGAAGTAGGTTTTGGAGCAGGTCACGGAGGTCAAACAGGTGTCTAAAAGTGATTTGTTGTTGCTAAATGTGAAAATGTAGCAAAAATATATGCATGCACATCCCAGAATAATTTTCAAGCAACATACATACATACCTTTCTATTTCTATTGCATTGAAATATGGAATATTGGCAATTTATGCAAAGGAAAGGCTTTGAGAACCATTCCGGCAGCAGGCAGAGTCATGATAGACTTTATATGGGAGGCCCCGACAATAAAAGCACAACTTGAGCCACGCCAGTACAAAACCGTCTATTTAATAGACCAATTGTAAACATGTATCCAGAAAACTAAACCACTGCAAGGTGTCAGATAAACTACCTTCGCTGACTACAGTTTTTGTTTAATAAAGAATACACATGTTCAATCACTGCTTAAAAAGCCCTATATCAAGTTTAGTAACAAAATACAAGGCTACTGACATTTGACAAAAATTCAGATGCAAAATAAAATGTGTATTTTATATCTTTAGAATACCACAGTCACTCGTACATATGCAGCTTTAAGCATCGACTAGAAGAGCAACGCAACCTTATGTACTCCATAAAATGTTGTGCATTGCGTGTCTCCATAAAAAAAATTAAGGTACCACAACATGTTTCAAAATAAAGCAGTCCTTGCTGACCTGTTTTCATTAAATACAAATGTTCTTAATCCCTGTTCATAAAATACAGTAATCCCTACACCCAAGTTAACATACAAAGCTATATCTATATTACTTTAGATGGAAAAATATATTGTCTTAAAAATATCACAGCCACTAATAGAACGCATGTGCCTGTGCTCGCGATTCTTCACGGCTAAGCGACCAAATATGGTACGCTACCAAATAACAGGTAAAACTAGTAAAGACCATTTATTTTTACTCATGTTGACGCATGTGCATGCGCTCGCAAAGAAAAACAAACGAAACTAACATAGCGCGTGTTTCTTAACTGCGTTCGCAAAGAAAAACAAACGTAACTAACATAGTACGTGTTTCTTAACGGCTAAGCGTCAAAATATGGTACGCTACCAAATAACAGGTAAAGCTAGTAAAGACCAATTACTTCTGCTCATGTTGATGGCCGAGGTAGCCCACCGGTGCCGAGACACCAACTCCCACGATCACGGCAAATCGGGACCACGGGCAACTGCATACGCGCTTCAACCGCGCCAACCAACTATGCCCGAAACCAAACCGATGTGTTCGTATATCAAGCTCTTTGTAGTCAAAATCGACATCTCACTCTCGATGAACTAAAATCGACGCCTCGCCCTGCGGTTACACGTGGTTCGGAGCCCCAGTCGAGTTGGTACGAGTCACCCGCACTGACGCCTAAACAAAAGTACACACCACATGGTGGCCAGTGGCCGACCGTTTTCCGCTAAATTTAGAAAAAAACAAACAAAAAAAAAAAAGCTGAAATTGGCGTTTTGGAGCAGGCTGGCGCAGGGAAGTGAATTGGCGCAGGGTGGCGCAATTGGCGCAGCGCTTCCACCCCTGAGTGTTCTATGCTCAAAATAAACAATACTTGGAAAATCCTGAAAAGATCATGTAGTGCGCACGCTACAGTTGCCGAAACACAGGGCGTGGGTTATTAGGTTTGCACTTCTTGCTTTGCGATTCGTTCTTGGGAGTTCTTCTCATCAGAATATGAACCTTAATTGTGCAAAAAGGAAAGGTCCAAAATTTGTTTCTGTTTCTCAGTCGACAACCAGAGTGGCCAGACAGACACAATACAAAAGGACCTTACAAGGCAAAATACTTGTTCCGTCGGCCTGCTGTCTCCCGCGTCTCCTTTGGGGGGGCAGACAACCCCAGAAAGAAACGAGGAGGAGGGACCGGAAAGCTCACCTGCCCCCTCCATCCCGAACCCCGGCCTCTGCCCCTGCCCCTGCCTCCTCTCCCTCTTCCCCGGTGCCTCTCCTGCTGGTACATGACGCCCCTGGAAATGGAAAGACATTATTGCACGGGCATTAGGCACTCTCCACCGGTGCCCCAAGCAATTTGTGTACTGCTGGGCGATGGTACGAGTGGCACTAAACACGTCCCTCCGAATAACCCATTCGGGTTAAAAAGGGTCACTAGACGACCGCTTCCCAAAAATCACTGCCTGCAACACTGTGCGCATTAACGTTCTTAGATCTCTCAGTAGACAAGCTCCCCGGAAGAGTGGAAAACGTTTCTCCTCTGTAACAGCTGCGCGCGAGCGGGTACGGGTGGATAGCGTTCCTAGCCCCAGAAGCGGCAACGCCTCCACGGGCAACGAAGAAGGATAGTTTGTGAACGACATACTTTTTGCACAAGCTTTATGTTTACCATAAAAACCACAATAGAATCACTTTTCACCGACTCTGCCGCTTCTGTCCATAAAGCGGGCTAATAGCGTAGCGAGCAATGCCAAGCGGATGCGCCACGCAAGGGCGTCGGGCATTCTAAGTAGCTTGTCAACTGACTTTGATCTAAAGTTGGTGTGCGTCGCATTCTGGGAACCAGCTGGCCCCAGTACAAAGTGACACAGTTTCAACCTAGACTGATTTGTTGATGAAAACATTGTTGTGAGACTGTACCTAAAGTGTGGGCTGTATATGAAGCATGTCGCTGCCTCTCTTGCATGGGCACCTCGTAGGCGTCCCAGCGCATAAATTTTTGGCCCGAGAACTGGATTGAAGAGCCCATCAAATCTGGAACTCAGTAGCCGACTGGTACTCAGAATGCATTGCGAGCAGGCTTGCCTCCAGGGGCACTTCGATTTTGGAAAAGGTCTATTCCTTGGACATGCAGCGTCTTCTTCGAAATATTGATTGAAAACAAAATTAAGTCATCTGAAAGTCATAAAGTGCTATAATATGTCAAGATTTTTGTTTTCTTTTCTCTGGCAAGGCAATAAATATTTAACTTCCTGCTCAGGTAATGATCGCCGTATGTCGATTAAAACAAAACAAAAATCTTAGTGGTTGAAAAAAGAAAAAGAAAAGGGGGGGTCGCAAAGAGAGTGGTGTCCGACGACAAGCCCGAAAATTACAGTTCATGATTCGTCTAAGTGACAAAAAACCGATTGGTTTTCGCCAAGAATAATTTGATGTGGCTAGGTGAGTTTGGCATGTAACATTCAACAGAAAATGGGCCTTTTTCAGAGTTTGGCCACAATCGTGGTGTACCCTCACGGGAATCACTCGAAACATTTTTGGAAGCTCCAGAATCGTCGCTCCATCAAACACGCCAGTGCACAGATCTCCCGGACCTTGTGTTTACGCATGTTCTTTGGTGGCGTTGTTCCGTCTTTCGCCATTCTCAACGCGCCTTTTGTCGTCGCTTCACGTGCATCTTTTCTTCGAAATGGCTGAATACGACGCTGGAGGATTGACGAAAGCCACTGTCTGTGATACAGACAAACTCATTCGTCTTTATACCTTCAAAGATGGAGAGACCGCCAGTGCCGCGTCGGTTCCTACCGTTGACTCTAAGTTACTCAATTGTCATGTCGGTGTCATGTCGTGCAAGCAACTGAAAAAGGGGCCACTTCCAAGGCAGAGTGTCCTTTTATGTAAGGAAAGTAAAGGTGACCAGTTTCGATCCCGACCCAACTATCCACCTTGTGCAGAGTTTGTGAGCTCCATTTATGGGGCCCGGCCACTACAAACAGTCAATTTCGCTCTTGTCGAGCGCTTAAGGGTTTCGAGCTTATTGCGTTCCTTCACTTTGCCGCCCTGCGTAGCGCGCGATCGTACGATGCATCGCCGTACCCGGGGCAATGTAAACAAACTCGGACGGGGTGAAATGATGGGCGATCTTGATATTGCAAAGGATCGCCTGCATTGTCAAAAAGTAAGGAGTGTATGTTAGAAACAATCTCTCTTTAAATTCAGCACGTTCACGAACCTCCGACAAAGTGGGCTCTACAAACAGGGGAGTTCACGGTTCGTTGCCAAGACGTTCAGTCAGGGTTTTGTCACCATAAGGCTTGAATCCATTTTCCGTGCTTTAAGGGTTTTGCAAGTGACTGTTATTTTTTTCACTTTTAACGTGGTCAGACGTGAATGTGTAGAGCGCCCGCCTGAAAAACAGGAAGCTTTACCCATTTATCTTTTCACTTGAGTACCGGGTGCGGTATGATTACATTACATAACCTCACGTTGACACTTTGTCTTTTAGTTGAAAGCAGAATGTCCCGCCGTCACGTTGAGGACCCGGCCACCTGACATGGGGATTCGCGTCATAAACTTCTGAAGCGGGGCTTTTAAAAGCGGGGCAAAAAGGGAGGGGTGTTTGACATTGGGTGCTTTTGGGCATTGCCCATGCAAGGCTGCTGAAACTCTATAAAACCTTGCATTTGACCCATTTTTGCTGCTATCTAAGCAACTCATAAACTCACCAAACTCATGAACTCAACGTACTCCTGAACTCAACATACTCATGAAGTCGCCGAACTCAAGAACTCACCGAATTCGCGCCCCTCACTCGAACTCAAACTCATGAGGTTTTGAGGCTTATGAACTCACTCACCCTCACCTCATGCCTCGATCGGCGAGTGTGAGTTTCGCCAAGGTGTGTGTCTGAAAAAAGTATTGGATGGATGGATGGACACTACTGGCTATACCCATTGTAATGGGAGGTAGCTTGCGCCACCTAGCCTAAGTCTGAAAAGACAAACATATGATTCTTCCCGGCCTTCTAACCCAATTTTCTCCCGCTAACTATCAGGAGGCAGTGTGGGATATCACCAGAATGACCTTCGAGGGATCGGGCAAAAAACACTAAAAAACATCACCCCCCTCCCCTCTTCCCCCCGGCGAGGGAGTCTCCAATTTTCCCTCTGTTGAAACCTTGTTGCATTACCCCAGTGGGTGGGTTCGACCCCCACCTACTGGTGGACAGGGTCGAGACTTTGGGCCGGAGCCACGCGGGAGGGAGTCCCAATTTCCCTCTGTCCCACCTGTCCCCAGCTGTGCTTGTTAGTTGTGCATCACTCAATTTTCCCTATGTAATTTCCACCGACCTTCCAATCACCTCTTTGTGACTGAAATCCTTTTCTCTTCCGTCCTTCCGTTGTCACTAGCGAAACCCAGGGCCCCGGCCAAATCTGTTACCCCTTCAGGGAGGGCAGGGAGAAACCCCTTGCACTCAAAACCAGGTGCTCTAGTGTCTCGCCCTCCAATACCACCAGGAAGACAAGGCCTGCGCGTGATGTTTGGTTAGTAGATCCCTGACCCGCCGCGAGCGGCAAACATGCTGAAGCTTGACGAGAGTATGAGCCACATCACAACTGCGTCGCACTCACTGGCCAGCAGAGCTGTGTGCGCAACTGCTGAGTGCGAGCTGATAACGAGCTTCCACAGTTCATTTGCAACTTGCCTAAGACACCATTAACATTGCCCGTCTTAGCAGCCTAGTAATGTGAGCTCGTGCAACACTATCAAGATTGCCAGTCTTAGCAGCCTATTAATGCGAGCTCATTCTGAGCATAACCACTAAAGCAGGCAATAGAGCCGACGATGGAGGGATTGGTGCCCGAGTGGGCTAACGCACACCAGCTCAGAGAATGTGGAGCGAAAGCTGGCGCTGCAGAACCCAGAATCCTGGGTTCGACCCCCACCCCTGCCGGTTTCGATCTGGATGAGCATCGTACCGGTGTGCAGCCGTGTGTCACTACTGCGTGATGCACATTAAGACCCCAGGCTAGTGGTTGTACTGCACTGGCTGAATTTCTCATCTACAGCTGGGAGACTCGTCGCCCATTGAGGCAGACACCACAATTTGTTTTAGCTGACGATGTCGCAGACGATTTAGCAGATTATGGCGCTTATCGATGCTACCTAGGGGCGCTGAGGGGATCTACTAGTGATGACGTTTAGAGGAGGAAATACGCAGGCCTTGTCTTTCTAAGTGGTATTAAGGCCCGCTTCAGACGGGGCTATTTCTCCCAGCAACATGACGCCGCAACATCAGCAACACAAGCCGCCCGCGTTCCCACGCAGCAACCGATTGCTGCAATTTGCTATCATCATCATTAAATTTTATTTTTCTTGCACTCGTTAGACACACAGTTACGCACTATAAACATGTTTTTATACATTTAAATGGCGTCGAGAATACTGACTCATCCTTTTGAAACAATCTATTTCCAAAAAACAATCAATTTCAAACCAGAACCAAGTCCTTTAGTTGTCATCAGTACCGGCACAGGGTATCACGTGAAAATATTGCGTCCCTGATTGGCCCTGCTGCTGCTTCAAACCTCTTCAAAATGCTCCAAGTTGCTCGCTTGTTTCGAGCCGGACCTAGGGGGCTAAGCTCGACTTCGGCGAGAATCTCTTTGATGCGACGTAACGGGGGAGGGAGGAGCTCCTTATGACTCCACTCCAACTAGTTCCCCACTCCTCCTCTTACATTTCCGACCCCCCCCCCCCCTGCGGCAGCGAGTTCCCCAGCATAGCTCCAGTTTGCCCCTACGCTCCACAGTGAAGGGTTTAATTGGATTTAAAACGTAAATGACAAATCAAAATCGGTAACAGCATGGATGCTTGTCATAAAAATAAAGCTTGGATATGGGCTAGTTGGTAAGATATTGTGATGGTTTGCTGTGCTGCGTAGATGCAGGAAAAATGCACTTGATAAAATTTAAACTAAAACAGAGGATGAAGAAAAACAACATACATGAATGGGCGCAGACTAACAACTGTGTAATTTCTCTCATCTTCCCCCCCCGCCCCCCCCCCCCCCAAAGCCACAATACTTTTCCAAAATACAATGGGGGGGGGGGGGGGGAAACATGAGAAAGAAATTACACAGTTGTTGGTCTGCACCATTCATGTATGTTGTTTTTCTTTTACCCTCCAGGGGGATCGGTGGCCCAGTGGGCTAGTGCACACTAGCTCAGAGCACGTGGAGGGAAAGCTCGCGCTGTAGAACCCAGGGATCCTGGGCCCTGCCCGTTTGGATCTGGATGAGCATCATACCTGCGTGCGGTTGTGTATCACTACTGCGTGGTGCACGTGCTTATAGCAATGTGCTTATAGCTCAGGGATAGAGCGTCGGGCTGCTGTACCCAAGGTGGAGAGGTCGAGTCCCCGTCGCCCGCAGAGCCTTTTTCAATCGAATAAAATGGGCATTTACCGCCCAGCGATTCAAATAATGTCACGTGACGGTCACGTGACACGTGGCGCTGTGCTGCGTCATGTGACCGCAGCGCAGCGCCCTCCCTCGGAAGCACAAACCCTGTGTGACATCACGTGAGCGCCATCTGTCGTACGCAGCTCGAACCCATCACACGTAAGACGCCCTGAGCGCCCTGTGTGACATCACGTGGTTGTTATCAGGTGATGACCACAACACCTGGCTTGTGGTTTGAGGTTTGCGGTTTGAGGTCTGAGGTTTGCGGTTTGTACCACACTGGCTAAATTGCTCATCTACAACTGAGACACTAGACGCCTATTGAGGCAGACTAACTTCAGGCTGTATAAACATACACACAATAATTTGCTTTTTTTATCCTGTTTTAGTTTAAATTTTATCAAGTGTGTTTTTCTTGCATCTACGCAGCACAACAAACCATCACAATATAAAAGCCTGTAGGTAATGATAAATTGTGTCACTGGCTGCGGATTGCCCTAAAAACACATTTGCTTGCAGGATTCCCAACGGGGACGACGGTCCGTGCACGGCTCCATTGTCTCAAGCTCGGATCACCACGCAGTTCATCGCACAGCCACTTTGCCACGTCTTTCAAGAGGCGATAGTGTTGTTGAAAATCAACGTCAACCATGTCAAACGCGTTGGCGTGGCTTAAATTCCGACGGTGAAATACGAACAAGAATGCTGCCATTTTGAACGCTTCTCCCTTATCTCGTGCCCAACTCGCGTAGGTAGGAGCCGGCAAGCTTTTCCCATCCTAGGCGGCTTCTGTCACCTCACACTGATATCACAGAATTTCGCCGCGAGTTTCAAAAAGGTGCTCTCCGACCGCCTCAAACTCTCTGTTGTGACATCATGACCTAGGGAGGGACGGCGCACGTCGTCATGCACGGCGCCGACCAATTGCGGCAGGCGAAAAGTTTAGTGAAGAACTCGCGTTGATCTCTCTTTGCCGAGCTTAGGCTCCCCGACCTCGGCAATCCATGTTGATCTAGGGAAAGTTAGGGAACAACCCGCCAGCATACCCAAAATTGCTGAGATAGTTGCCCTGTCTGAAGCGGGCCTTATGGCAGGCGGCGCATAGTGTGTCTGTCTCCTGAAATAGAGCCCTATTGGCGACAAGATGTTTTGGTGGCGCCACCTCGCGGGTGCCCTTCTGTGACGGAGGTGGTAGGATGCAAGCAGAGCAGACGACACGCAAAGTCAAAGCACAGAGTGGCTATGTTAGTACGCATCCATGCCGATTTAAAACGGCAAATTAAATAAAGAAACGTGCATGAATTCTTTGTGAGTGATCTTTCTCATGAATAACAGTGCCTCGAAGTTGCTTTTCTGTATTAAAAAACTTTCAAATGTTGAAAAACAAGCCTGGAGTTTCATATTACAGCCTGCGCGGCGTGCGTCACGGGCTATTCACAGCCTCTCTGATTCTTGTTTTCGTATCTGTGGAGGCTGCTGTAGAAAAAGGTTTTGCATTCACCATAGTAAATGATGTGCTGTTTTCTTAGCTGTGCACGTGCGCACAAATGTCTTGCAAAGCGCCGCACACTTGTTTTAGCTACATTGAGCTTGCCCGATACCAACGCTTCTATCCAAGTGTATCTCGACAGCTGCTGGCCAGCAAGGCTAGTCAGCAACTGGCACTTAGCTCTTCGCGCACTGAATACGTGGCAAAGAAGTTTGTCACATCGAAACTTCTGCTCAAAAGAAAAGCAAGAATTTTCATAAATTCTTAAATTATCAGACATGGCCCAGCAAATTCAGGTGGTTGATTAATTTGTTCTATCCAGTTTTTACTAAGAACTGTTGACGAATTTAAAATCGCTCGCTGAGAAGCGCATCACGCATTATGCGCATTTGGGTCCGCAAAATTAAATATACGAACGGTAGTAATTCATTGCAGGTGTATACCTCATTTTTTGGGATGCTGGTGTCACCGACTTACTAGATTTAACACTTTGATCGCGAGGTGGTCTCGCACGTTTCGTGTTGATCGGGTGAATAAGTCGGGATTTAATTGAAACCACTCTGGAAGCCAGCCTCCACTTCTTTCTGCCAGTTATTTTAAGGAAATGTTTGTTTACTGGCTTACAAAATTTGAAAAGGAATCAACTTGGACTTATAAGAGCAACCAGCACTTAAAGAGCACCCTGGAATTAACAAGACACACAAAGTCTGTTTTACTGAAGTGTTCACTACACACACGAGAGGTTCTAGAATTTCGCTTTCCTATTTTCAATTCGATGAGACATTCCTTTTTCAGTTTTATTTTGTCCGAATAAAAAAAAAGAAATACATCCCATTCGTTGGGGTAAAGTGATGGATATTCTATTTTGATCATCTAGCTTTTTGTACTGGGGTAGAGAACAGCATGCCACCATCTTAGCGCTTCGACTCCCCAGAGTCAGAAGTGTATGTCAGCGCGACTATGTGTGTCACGGTTTCAAGCTTTGGTAAAATGTCCTATTACATCCAAGATCTGCGCGGTCTGTTCCAGTCTGTCCTACCCGTGACGTTACGAACGATGATGATGATAGCTAGAGAAGCACCCCCTGCAGTTCGCACACGCCGCCAGTCCTCAAGACTTCTGTTCTCGCCTCAAACAGTAAAGAACCAAAAAAGCTATAAAATTCGACGAAGGACGAGACAGAGGAATGTACACGGCAGCGCTTGTCGTGTACATTCCTCTCACTCGTCCTTCGTCTAATTTTGGTGCTTTTTTTTGTTGTAATGCATCACCAACTAGCCCAAGTTACCACTCTTATACACAGTAAAGAACTTCCCAGTGAATTTTCAAACACAATTTTCCTTTCTTATGTCTTGTTTTTTTGTCCTGTACATTGTTAGAGCTGATGTTTCCTGCATTCTTATCTCCCACATTTTTCTTTCTGCCTTTTTAACTCCCTTTTCCACTAAAGTAGTCTGCTCAGACCCATCACTAGTGTGTAGGTATTTAAATGTAAGCTTTCGCCTGAATATTTACCGTGCCCACCGCGTATCATCCATTTCAGTCAACCTTTGTTCAAATTTCAACTTTTTCAACTTACTAACTGCCTCTCTGCTCTGAAAAGTGAACTAGCCCATGTCCCTCTGTACCCCCTCATTTGGTGTCTTTCCGTACGCTCCCAGGCCCCAGGGCCAATCTGCCTACGCTTCTGCTCCCAGTGGCAATATGCCTACACGAAAAAAACCAAACCACCATTTTTCACGTAAATGGCACGAAAAATCGTTGTTGTTCATCATGTTTCGTTTGTATTGCACTTTCTAGTCTGCTCCATCAAAATCCTAAGAAGCGAGCCGTGGTCTAGCATCTCGTTCATACGAGAGCATGTTCGTACGAGAGCATGTTCTGGTGTTCGCTATCTATGAAACGGAGTATAAAATCAGTTAATCAGCATTATAACGGTTTACTGCGGGCTGCGAACTAGCAATAGGTGCCAGTGTTCCACGACGTTTTATCGTAAAGGACGTTCCGATTTGGCTGCTAACGTCGTAACTCCTTGTTACTTCTCTGATTGAAAACTTCAAATTACAGAAAGAGCTGGTTACCTCGCTGACTAGTCAGTAGCACGCCGTCGAAGTATGAAGGAACCAAAGCAACCAAAGAACTGGCAGAAACGAGAACGAAGCGAAGCATTTGCTTGGATTGTCTTGGATACTGAATCGCTGAATTGCAAAAGCCCTTCTCGCTTCACTCACGATCAGGTTTCATGTTTGTGTCAGTGACATGGCACATGCAAATGTAACCTAATTGAAACTGTTAAACTTTAAAAGCTATTATACGTGATTTATTTTAAGTTAGCTTAGCGCGAGTAACAAGTAAAGCTAGTCATAAACAGACAGAAAGCGTGTGAATCACTGTTTGCAAGCAACTTGGCGCAGATGGCGACGCTCATCGATTATCAACAAATCAAGCGCTGTCGCAAGAAATTGCGGCAGATTGATCACTTGGAGTCACTCAAACGTCCACTGACAACGAATGAGCGTGCGAAGGTATGTCCCAAAGTTCTGTACCTTGATCTCACTCAAACGTCAACAATATGCTGGCAGTAGCAGACGGTTGCTGGTAGTAGCAGACGATCAGAAAGAAGGAGGAACGCAACAGAGCTCCGTAAACAAAGCATGCGTGGGAGCTGTGTTGGCTGTGTCTTTGTGTTTATGTCAACCCCTCCCCGTAACTCTGGTAAATTTCAACCGCAGACGTATGTGATCTGGTGGTTGCCCATTTCAGCTTGAGAAGAAGGAGGCACTACAACTAGGACTACGCCAGGCTTTGTCCGGAGACGAACTTTCTTTCGAGGAACAGTCGTCGGATTCGAACGAATCGAGCTCTGGAGAAACGGAGGTCGCCGACGGCCTCTCGGTTAGGGCAATGAAAAGACCGGCCGAGGCAGGGTATGACAATTTCGTTTTAAGCATGACACGTAGTAGGTAGACCTTAAATTTCCCGGTGTTTTTCGGTGTTTATTTCTTTTAATCGGTGTATATCAGCGTTTCGTTTTGTACGGACGCTAGAAACGGTGATTATCGGTGAAAAATAAGAACTAATGAAAAACGAAGAGTTTAAATGTAAGTCACAATTTGTATACACATTTATAACGCTTCACGCTTATAATGCGACAGCACTTGCAGACCACAGACAACGCGTCTAAACACAAGCCAGAGTTTGAGCACTCTTTACCGTCATCATCCAGAGCATTTAGTTTTCTTTGTATCCTGCTACCCTTCTGATGATAAAAGTTTAATTGTTCTCGAACAAAATGCTAGTCTCGCTAGTCTTTTGCAACATTTAACCGATACCAACCGCGAGTGTTATGAACACTCGCCCAGCTCCGGAAGGACAACTCCGCTCAATTCCGAAAATTTCGGGATAATGAGTGATCTCCCATTAAAAAGCATTATTAAAAGGCACTATGTAGTTTGCTTCGCGAAAAATAGGATATATGTTGTTAAATCATGCATTAAACATGTGCAGAAATTGAAACCAAAACTTCGGCTTCGTCTGGAAACATTGGCCTCCCAGTGTTTCCAGACGAAGCCACTGAGAGCCATGCCAAAAGCATGGCTCTCAGTGGTACGAGATGTCGCGTGAACCTCTATGCAATGGCCGGCGGGCCACCGTTGGGGCAGATGTGTGCCAGGCACAAGTGTCATCTGCATCGCACTCTTCACCATGTTTGGGTGTCTACAACATTCGATGACGTCTGTACAACTGTGGCATCAGTCTGCGCATGTAGTGTGAACGAAACTCCGAGAGACAGTGATCACAAATGGTGAGACAACGACGGCGGTTGTGACACGGGAGACGGTGGTAACAGCGGGACGGCTGGACGGCTCCCAAGAAGCTACGCTGCGCAGGCGCGTTATGCCAATCACGTAAACACCGCTAAGCACCAAGAGGAAACATTGCTGACGTCACCCGTCACCTTGCCCGGAGAATTAAAAGCAAACAAAAAGGGGCAATGGTGATGACACTTAGCTCAATGTAGGCTCCGCCATTGCCGTAGCCTTGACTGCACTGTGTGTTGCACCTCAATTCGCCTGCTAGGGTCAGCCGATCTTGGCAACTTGGCGCGTTGCAAAGTTTGCCAGACTGTTTAAGAAACATTTAGACAGAACTATAGGTCATAATATTTGACGTGTGGTCTTGGTGATACTGAGGAGGACTGCATTGTTTTTTCAGACAAAAAGTAAGCAAAGTTGCCCTTGAAACAGTTACTGTGACTATCCTTGGTGATCAACTAACTGACGTAGCTCTCATGCCGTTGTCCTCCAGGGTGGCTTATCCTAGGTGAAGTTATGCACCCGACAAACGTCTAAGAAGGAAGGATTTCAACAAGAACAGTCCTCGCGTAGAGAAACGTTCCCGGAAATCTGTGTTCTTTGGTTTTAAAGACTGACATACACTTCGCACTTAACAACACTTTTGCCTGCCTCTTTCTTTCCTATATCCCCTTTATAATTTTACTTAGTCCCAACACGGTTAAGAGAAGAGCGCGCTAGGAAATTAATCTTCCCTGCAGAAAACCGACGTTGTAACATTGACCTTTAGCCGATTTTGCATTTGTGACACAGGGATGTGTGTACAGTGATTTTGTGGTTAAAACCAGAAAGTCTACAGCCTACACATACGCTACTTTGCAATCATTTTGTTTCTTAACGCGTGGTTGCAAACAGTGAACTCCTTTAACAATGCATTGTTTGTTTTTGATTCTTGCGCATTTTTCAGTGCTCTTTGTTATTTTTGTTGGCCACTCTTGGCAGTGTTGAATTCCTTTTTAGTTCCCCAAAATCAAGGTGTTCTTTCTAAACCAATGAAGTGGTTCAATAGTGTGAATATTGCACTTAAATCAAAATTACCCTCGTGTCTCAGATTAAAGCTTACTCCCTGACAAGTAAGGCATTGTGGCGTATGACGTACAGACGTCTTCCAGAATACATTCTGAGATTTTTACCGCAATGTACACGTCAACTATCGTCACCCACAAGCAACCATGTCCTGAAGATCTCTTGCAGATCGCAGCTACTTACACGTGGCTTGCATCAACATTATATCCGCTGCTATTCTGGTGGCCTTGTTGCTAAGCGTGCACCTTCTGCAGTACATTTGGTACCATTGAATTAGTTTTTTCTCAACAAAGAAAACAGCATGGTGCAATAATGTCAGATGCAAGCCATGTGTTGAGGTCAAATGTGGCCTCATAGAAAGTTGTGTGTTCTTTTACTAAACATCCTAATTCTTTTTTCTTCTGTCTTTCAGTGATACTGCCGTTAAAGAGGAATACGAGAACAGAGACAACGAAGCGAAAAGAGCCGCTGCCCCGAACAAGGCTACGTCGAGCAGTCCGAGCCAGAGGACGATCGTGCGACTACCTCGCGGGAGTCGCCGTCGCCCTGTTCCCATGGAAAAGTCCGGTGTTCAGGTTGGAAGGCTTAAGATGCGGGCTTTACATGATAATGCCATTAATGCAAAGGTGCGAGCAAGCTGGACAAGAGTGACGATAGTAATCCCTGGACAAGGGGAACAAGGAGGACAAAGGATAAACACAAATTCTCAAACACAGCGCTCCACTGGAAATAGAGAGGTCCCTGGTTCAATGCCAGGAGCAGGTGGACTTTTCCGGTCGTGCACCAGTCATCTAGCTTTAGACTTTAGAAATATCCACTTTCATTGGCAAGAGTTTTTGTGAAAAGAAGTGAACCATGCTTTTTGTGCCGTATAAATGAAGTAGGCATTGCAATGTCCTCGGAGAACATTTGAAGTTGGCTGTTGGGACCAGTGTTATTCAACCAGCTCAGTCGTGGGACCCTGCTCTGGAAGGGGGTTCCTTAATGAGTTACCTGAGGACGCAGACTTCGCGCTAGAACCGATAATCAAAATCAATGACCAGTTACCATTGCGCCTTGAAGGTGACGGACAGCTAACAAATTATTTTAGGCCGTTGCTTGTGATAATGGTTTTTTATTTTAATTTTTATTAGTAATAATGTTTGCCTGCTTGCTATGGCAATACATTTACGTAAAACACACTAAATAACCCTAATTCTCAAAAAAATGTTAAAATTTTTTTTTTTTTTGATGTACAGAGTTATTAATTTTTGACATTTGTCGAGGAGGCTTGCTGTTGTACAAAACTGTCGTAAAATGCCAGCGGCACCACCGCTACAAAAAAAAAAAGGGCACGGTTTCAGACATCCTCCATTTTATGGCATCTACGGGCAATTCCACAGCCGACTAGATTTAAGGGAGGACACTACTCAAAAGGGTCAACTTCAGAACCTTCGGCTTAATATGAATGAAATTTACAGTATATATTGACAGCTGCGAGGCAGAATGCAGTGCAAAGTTTCATCTGTGTGCATGAATTGTGAAAGAATTTATGGTGGTTTTTATCAGGAACACACTGATATTGTTTAGGAAGACTGTCGTTTGAAAACTTATGTAATAATCAACATTTTTCTTCACTAGATATGCAGCGGAATGCCCAGAGAGTGCAGCTGTGAGAGTAAAGTTTCCAAAATGTAATTTATTTTACGCTAACATTGTGCTGAAAAATCAAATAATTATCTTGCCTTTTATTCCGTTGACAAAATCTTAACATAATTTATAAAAGACATCCACAAAGTAAGAAAACAATGCCACAGCTGCATTTCCCAGTAAATTCCACTTAAGAAAAACAATGAGTGAGCCTTTCCTTTTGCCCCGTTAGCAAACAATAGTTTTCCTAATGTGAAATTTATGCCAAAAATTGGAGCGGTGAAAAACATGTTGAAGGTGCTTGAATCTCTACCCTTTCTTTAGCAATAAATGGACCGAAAATAATTTAGAAGAAAATAACTATGCTGTGTGAACAAATGAAACTTTTTGTGAATACTCTCTCTAGACATTGATGGATGTAAATATGGCATTCTTTAAAATCAACTTTTTTGCAGACATTATATTTTTCTGGGTAGTGTCCCCTTAATGAAGTTTGTTGGAACCGTGGGAAAGGCTGTAGAACTTCACAATATCTTACTAAAAAGTTTTACATAATTTCAAGAAATTTCATATGAGCAAATGATGTCCAGTTGAGCTTGCCTGTGCAAGTGCAAAAAAGCTTCTGCTACCAATAATGAATGTGATTTTCTCGTTAGAAGTTTCCAGAAATGATATTGAAGTTTTTCGTGCATCCTTCTCATGAGACCAGCACATATTGTGCCTGTTTGTGTTCCCTGATTTGCTTGATATCACCTGTCAGGCTGAATCTATGAAGTTGCTCCAAATCTCACTACCATAAAATGCAGAGCAAGCGCCCACCTAAAAGTTGAAGATTATGGTGAAAAAAAAAGAGATGAGCTCTCGTTGGGTTTGAGAGCAGAAGACCAGGAGCATGTGGTAGGGTAGGCCGTTGCTTGATCCGAGGGTATGGTATAGGAGCAGTACTATAGGATTCGGGTGGAATTCTTAATTTTGAAAGCAATAAAGCTTCACTGCTTTGCATTAGTGCGTTTGGGGAATCAGCTCAGTGGGCTCAAAAGTTTGCTGGGGTGAGCACCTGGTAAGTTCTTTATTTAATTTTCCAATGTTTAGAAAGGCAGCATGTGAGCGCTTATTGCACTGTGAGTGCATACTCGGTATTTTAGTGTTCTGCTTTCCACTCATTCCAAAAGTTACCTGCCCCCAGCCTTTTTTTTTGTGCCCAGTTTTTATGTTTTAATGTTGGTAAAGGGATCATATGCTCAGTGAGGTTAAAGGTGTCTCAACATCTGGCTTTGCTTCTCTGTGTTTTGCGCTTTGCCCTTGAAGTTCAGTGCCTGCACTTGTAATGATGATTTTAGCCAGAGTGCTTCACCAAGACACGTCCATCGGATCGTGTGAGAGGCATGACGTGTACCTCCGTCAGCAGCTTGCTTAAAATTGCAGCGCAAGAAAGGAAAAGCCGGAGCCGACAAAAAAGCGCCTCCCGCCCAAGCTGATGCATCCATACTCCACTCCGTCTTCGCCACGTAAGCTGCCAACCGTTATTTCTGATTTTCACTTGATTGACTGCTTCAGTAGAGTTCCTGATCAGTGTCTGTAGAAGCAAGGTAGTAGTAAGATGATATCTTCTAAACTTCCAAATATTGATTGAAATATCAGTACAGTTGAACTCGATTTAACGAAGTCACCAGGACCCGCTAATTATTTCGTTAAATTGGGAACTTCGTAAAATTGAGAAAGACATTTTTTGGGCATAGGCTGCGCAGGGAATCCAGATTTGTTCGTTAAATCGGAAATTCTAAAATCGGGTTTCGTTAAATCGAGGTTCAACTGTATATTCTAAACTTTCGAATACCAATTAGAATATTTGTATGCCGAGGGTGGCAAAACAAACCACATTTAGCTCTTTGTTGGTCAGACTGGGGCCTTCAGAACCTGGAAACTATAGAGATAAAACAGTTAGGGGTGAAAAATAATCTTTGTACATGAAAGTTCTGCAATAAGCAACATGCTCAAAACAAGGCAGATGAAATTACTGACTGAAAAGCATGAGACGCATGGGCTTCGCAATTGTGTGATCCGACTTAAATTCCTTCGAAAGAATTATTAGATCCAACAGGTTTGGTTATTGCGGAATATCTGATTGGTGCAGCAACATGCGATCGACAGACCAGATAGCTGCAGCACAGCAATCAGACTGTTGCAGCCAATGACAACACAGATGATGAATATCTGTCATGATGCCACACTCTGAGTACTGGTTGTCTTGTAATAGCATAGTTGTTGATTTTACTCAATGCAGCCCAGTCCACGATTTGGGGCCAGCGAACCACCATGTACAGAAATGAGTGGTGAAAAGAGTGGGCCTGGTGGGAACAGATGCCACGTACAGAGCACGACAGCGACCACAGTTTTTATTTCATCTTGTACAGCTGAAAGGTTGTGATCAGTGTAATCAATGGGTGCATGTTCTTTCAACAGTAGTTTCATCTACATACTACAGTTCTGAGATCTGCCAACTTCAAATTTAAGCCAATGAAAAATCACTTCCATGCAGATGAATAGGGAACATGGTGCGAACAGTTGACCAATAGAGCCCTGCGTAAATAACAGTTTGACCATCCTCATCCGATCTCCATCCGCAGACCTTGTATCCGCACCTGAACTGCATCCACAATGTTCTAAAATTATTGCATCTGTATTCTATCTGCATCCGCATACTCTGTATCCGCATCTGATCTGCAATCCGCACATTTATGTAATATAAAATCAAGTGTGAATGAAAAAAAAAGAATGTCTGGATGGTATTTTATAAGTTGTTTGCTTATTTTTGTACAAAGGGCTGTTCGAGTCAAAATATTATGAAAGTTATGTTATCATATTCTGTTTTATTATATCTATATTATAAGCGGTCATCCTTTCGGAGGCACTTCATGTCGCTGGAAAGGTGATCGCAGTTATGAGGTCTTCCACTGCAGTGAAGTACTCGTGCGTATGTGGTCAGACACCACTGAGAAATGTCACAATATTCAATATATTAGCAACACCTTCTACTGGTTTCAGTTTGAAACACAAACCCGCAACTGCGTACTTTGAACCACATACCTAGCGGTAACTTGCCAACTGTCGAGAAAAACAACAACATAAAACGCAAACACTTGCGACGTTTTACTTGTCGAGGATACTACTCCTACTTTCTTGTGGCTTGTACGTTTTGGGTTTTCTTTCCCCGAGGAGCGTTTTTCACTCTTCTGCTGCCAAACACGAACACGCTTTCCGGGACGATCGATGCCTCTGCATTGTCTACTTTCTTCTCGGGACAGCATTTTTTGCGAAATGGAATGCTCAAAAGCGATCTTTAGTGAAAATTGGGCCTTTCTTGGCTTTAAAGAAAATTTTCTTCCCGATTGGCACCTTTTTTTTTAAATTGATATTTGATCCTGCCAAACGTTGAATGATGCACTTCATAGTTTCACTCACCTATTCATGCTACATTTTGCGGTTGCACTCATTTGTGGGCCATCTCTGCAAAAATGTAAATTCGGACCAGCAGATATCCGCATCCGATCCGCAGCCCCTGGCATCCTTATGTGAACTGCCAGATCTGATCCATTTTTATCCGCATCCGCCAGTTAATTGTGGATATCTGTGGATGATCTGCGGGTATTCTGCGGATTTGCAGGGCTCTATTGACCAGTATGGCTGCAGGCAGTTTGCTGGAAGTAGAATAACGTTTTGTGAAACCGCCCTATCGGGAGGCACGCGTAAGTAGCAGCGGTGACCGGATGCCGACTGTGCCGCCGGTCCCTCTCTCTTCCCCTAAGACCCCCCAATAAAATTTGCACTTCTTACAAGTACCAGCAACCATTGTTCTCTGAACATGCGAGCGTCGTGCTTCGAGCGAGTGCTGCGCTGCCATTTGCTTCCGAGGGCCGCACGAGGCAGCGGTCTCGTGCATTGGTGCATTAACACTACAGTGGAACCCGTTTAGAACGAACCCACGTACAGCGAAATATTGTCAATATCGAACTCACAGAAAATTTAAATAAAAGTGCACGTAAAAAGTACTTTTTATAACGAACAACATATTGGCTATATCAAACTTTTTCCCCCGGGAACGCTTCCAAAAACTCGCAAACAATCGTCTTCTAGCCTGTCCCTCCCCCCCCCCCCCAAAGAAAAAAGTAGGAAAGAAAGAAAATTCCAGAAGCTCAAGCCGCGAACAAAATTGAGCGAAGAGAAGCGATTCAGAAGGGGAGAAAGCTACAAAAACACTGCACGTACGCACAGAAAAAAAAAAAAACTTTTTTCATCACAAAGTGGTTGCCCACTAAGAGATGCGATTCAGAAGGGGAGATAAGCTAAAAAACAAACTCTGCAACCATGCAAAAAAAAATATATTTTCCAGCGCTTTGCTACAAGGTGGAAGCGAAGAGATGAGAAAGGAAGAGAAGCTCTCGCCTTGCAACGAACGCATCGTGGAAGTTCGTTGTAAATGATCTTTTGCTATATCGAACTGATCGTAGCTCTTCCTGCTGTTCATTATAAACGGGTTTGACTGTACTTATAGAAGAAACAGAAACAGATCAAGGGCCCTAATCTCCCCAGCCTGCCTGCGCCCCCTGGTGATCCCGACCGTGCCCACGGCACCCCTGGAGACAGCCCCCGAGAAGTGGTTGCTGCACTACAGGCGGCTCAAGAAGGCCGGTTTCACCGTGCGAGAACTCAAGGGCCACCACGACATCGTGTGGTCAGTGGCCCTCGACGGAAACGTCCTCGTCTCTGCAAGGTCGGTAGCACATTTCGTGATATGACGGATGCCTTGTTTGTCGCCATGGGATGGAGTCATTAGTTTAGGACTTGTTTTGTTTTCTAAGGTTACTAGGAGTTAATAAGGTGGGCATTGAGTCATAGATGGAAAACCTTTTATCGATCAAATAAGTTTTTCTTCAGAACAACGGTCTGTCTGGACAAAAGTAAGGAAAGCGATCTGCTACAGGATGCTATTCTCCAGATTAATGTCCGCACCCAGTGCCTGAACTACACGTAAGATATTCTCGTACAATGCACATGTTGACTAATGCTCTGCTTTATTAGCTAACGAACAAACTTGTATCATACATAAATAGGGTTCTTCGTTTTTGGGTTTTATATTTTTCAAAAATCGGGGGGTAAAAACCGGGTGCTATTTTTCGGGCTGATAATCGGAGAGAAATCAGGTCTTTCTGAAGCCATTAGAAATCAAGTTTCTTCGGGTCTTATTTATGAAGGACAAGTACCTGAAATGTATTTACATGAACAAAAGTCAACAAAGTACATGATATAGCAATGGTGCTCGATCTTACAGTATATTTCTGCCTTCTGACTCATTCTGAAGCGAATATACACAGAGGTAACGCAAATCGATGAAGTTTGTTACCATCAAACGAGTGACCAAGGAAGCAGTTCTAAAGCAGATCCAGAATTGTTCTTAATTTTCATAATTCAGCTAATTTCAAGACCGGTATTCGGGGAGAAATCGGTTTAAACCCGATTCTCATAGAAACTGTTCGGGGTGCAAAATCAGGTAATTTCGGATTTTACCCGAAAACGAAGAACCCTATACATAAATCATCAGTAGCATACACTGTCATTCACAAAATCTGTCATGTCTTGTCATAATGAACGATCTAGAGAAAAAATGTACCAAATTCAGTAGGGGTGTGCGAATACTCGAATATACGAATTCGAATCGAATAGCAGGTTCCCAAATAATTCAATTTGCGAATCGAATTCCTAGTATTCGGTCACTGAAATATTCAATATATTCGGCCAAAGACACGCGGTCGGCGTGGAGCTGACAAAAGAGCAGTTTTATCTCCCGATGTTAGCGCTGTGATGTTCGACAGACCATGCGAGAAACACCCCTTGGTCCTACCATTCCACAAAAATCTAACGCACAGGTTAGAAAAAGAAAAGTAACGAACGCTACAAGCTTTATAGCACACAGATTTAGTCACGATCATGATGCAATCTAACCTTGAATCACAACCGAAACATCCCGTTTGCGCCGCTTTTAGAGAGAAATTGTTGGGAGGCCAGAATTCGCGCCATGCCACCAGCCGAGTTTTTGCCATCGTTCTTTCGGAACCGCAAGGCGCAAATTTTGATTTGGAACGAAACATAACGGAAAAATAGTGTGCCGAGATTTGAGAGGGTTTCCAACTGTTCGATAGCTCGCGTTTGATTTACGAACTGCGAGAAGGTGACGAAAAGACAAAAGTGTCGATCGGGCTAGGCGTCGCCGCTCTTCCGTTTGCTCGCCAACTTTCTATGCGACTACACAACACATGCACACTTACGACCAATCTGCACAAGATCCGTCCCCGTGGTTTCAGTTTCGCTTGCTCCCTCTTTTAAATCTAGGCTCTCTACTTTACACTTTACAAACGGACATTGATAAAATAGCCGACTGGTGCGTTACGTGGCAGATGACTCTTAACATTGATAAATGTAAATGCATGTGTTTCTCCCGTTCTCCATCTTGCCCCCAACCGAACCTCACTCTCCATGGTACGGCCCTTACTTGTACTAATGAGTATAAGTATCTAGGTGTTCACGTTACTTCTGATCTCTCCTGGCATACTCATATTAATACTATCATAGCATCGGCTAACCGCAGTTTAGGATATTTACGCCGCAAATTCAAGTCTGTTTCTCCTGTCCTTAAACGTCTTCTCTATACTACCATTGTCCGCCCTAAATTAGAATATGCATCTTCGATTTGGAGTCCTCATCAACTAATTTTAGAAAACAAAATTGAGTCTGTTCAGAATTGTGCCGTTCGTTTCATCCTGTCTGATTACTCACGTTTCTCCAGTGTGTCTGCCATGAAAGCCCAGCTTGACATCCCCAATCTTTCTGTTCGTCGTAACATTTCCCGTCTATGTCTTCTGCACAAGATTTATTACCACCCAACCTTACATCACTCCCTGCTTCACCCGCCTACTTACATCTCTCCGAGGTTTGATCATCCCTGCAAGATAGCCCGGCCCAAATGCAACTCAACGGCCTACCTTTATTCTGCCCTTCCGGACGCCATTGTGAGCTGGAACGACCTCCCGGAGAATATCGTCACCATCAGCGACGGCATCTTGTTTCGAAGAGTTATAAATAATCGCCTTACTAACCCCCACTCCCCTCTGTAATGCCAACTGGCCTTGAGGGTATCCGAAATAAATAAATAAATAAATAAAACAGTATAGATGGACGGAGGAATGGATGCATAGCGGCAGTTGGACGGTGACCTGCGCCACCTAACCACATGCCTTTTTTTCTTACTTGAGATTATATTGTTTAAGCCTGTTTATGCAGATTTAACAGCTATCTGTTTATTTATGTAAAATAAAATCCCAGGTGCCCTTTTTCTCCCTTAAAATTGAGGTCAAATATCACTAAATGTCCCTTTTCTGAGATATAAATATAAAAAAAGGACATGCCACGTTGTTAGGTCGTGCTTTTAACGAAAACAAAAGCGCGCGTGGCTGTAACTTCTTTTTTTTTTTTTTGTGCCGCTTAGAGTAGATAGATTATGTTTGCGCCATAAAATTGGATCTTTAGTGCCCAACGTCCATCAACAGCTGCTTTTTCTTTTCTTTTTTTTTTCACCAGAACTTTTATACATTTGAGCTTCTGTTCTGTATGAGATGCATATTCTGCACCAGGCGCATACTCTTGCTCATATAAAAATCTCATTCACAGCACACTTGGAAACATTCCTACAAATAAAATCACTAGTATTCGATATTCGATTCAATATTCTGCTTTTTTTTTCTTAATTCGATTCGGTATTCGATTTGATAACTACTATTTGGTATTCGCACACGCCTAAAAATCAGTGCTGCCACCACGCCGATTCTCGAAGAAATGCGTAAGCATTTCACGCAGCGGTTACATATTACAAAGCCATATGGATGCAGATTCTCGGCACTTTTCCGCAGAGTGAACATTCCCGAAACCCCTCTTCTCCCTTTTGCAAGCAGATCAGGTCACTTACCTAGCGTTTACATGAAGGACAGCGCGCTACACAGTACTGGCTGATTATAGAAAGCGACGGCGGTCAGGTAAGACCTAGCAACCGAGGTGCAGTGGGGGACAACGAGGCTAGGCGCACTTGGGCTGCTGGCAGGGCGCCGCGAGGCAGCGTGTGGCCCAAGGTGGGTTAATATTTTGTAATGAGCCATCTGCAGAGAGGGAAGGGGGGAAGGTTAACACACGCCCCAGTGACACACCCGCCGTACTCCACTGAGTGGCACCGAAATTGGCGAAGGTGCGCGTCGCCGTCAATCTTCGGTTGCTAGGTTTTACATCACGGCGTCGCACCCTATAACCAACCAATCCGGTGCGACTTCCGTTGCTATGCTTCCTATCGCCAAGCCTCTCAATATATGCACCCCGCCACAATCTGTCGGTGCTTGCAGAAGACGTTTCCTAGCTAGTTTCCTCAGCCAGTGGGGCCGTGACGCCATCCCGTGGCGACGTTGCAAATTTTATATACTGATGTGTGCTCCAAACCAGCCCAAGGTCAGCGCATGTACCAGGGCACTAATGCTAACGCATTAAAACAAATTCTTGCATAGTCCGCTTCTGTAGATAGTCCGCACCACAAAAAATGTTGACTTTTAAATATGTATAGTTTGTGGACTATATAGTGCATAGCTCGGATCAAAACACGAAACACTTCGTCTTAATGAAGATTTACTGTCTCGCCCTCTTTCTTGGTGCCCCGCAGTCGGGACACCACGTTGAGGGTGTGGAATGCACAGTCCGGCCAGGAGTTGTGCAGCCTGCGTGGTCACACGTCCTCCGTTAATGCGGCCTTGCTCCTCTCGGCGGAGCAGACGGAGAGTGTTGAGTTCCCGCCTGGGCTGCCCGGCGGCCCATCGCATTGCGGTCAGCGGTTCGTCGGACTGCTACCTCAACCTGTGGCTTGCTCTTCAAGGTACCTTTGTTGTGTATGTCTGCTTTATGTGGTAGCCTACAGCGGACCATGACAGTAACCCTCCGACTGCTGCCATAGGCTTCTATGGGACGTCTTCGCACGTCTAAACTTGCGATGTTTGAACGTTTTCACATGTCTGAAAAAATTCTCTTGCCCAAGCTTGTTGGCCGGCATAGCTTTGAACAGCTCTCAGGAATTAAGGTGCATCCTTCAGCCAGAGTGTGCTGCACTCACTTGCCAACCCTAAGAAGCCTCCAATATCACTTAACAACGATGCTTAGAGAGCACACCAGTAATAACTTGCTCAAGGTATGGTCTTATGCTATGCGCATGACAGAACTTTTGAAGGTGAAAAGAAAGGACATTCTACCACAAATTACTTTTCTATGCTATTAGTTTGTCACCACATGTTAGAGAATGCATGAAGCATTTGTTCTTGAAAATAGAAATATAAAATTAAAGATGGCCAGTCCGCTGGAAGGGAAGCTTCAAGCTCAGGATCCAGAGGGTTTATGATAGCTGTTTATTAGGGCATGACAGTCTGTTTGATGGCCTATTCTATATTCTGTTTAGTAGTCTAGGGCTGTCTGAACTACTAGGTACTTTGTATAGGTATTTATATATAATTTCAAAATATCTGGATTTGAGACGCACGTTTACTGACGGAATATACTAAATATTACGATTGAATAAAGCTTTATGATTCAGGACGTCTATAGCATCTCACTTGATGCACTTCTGCTTACCGTGACACCAGTTGTTTTTAGATTTGTTAATGTAGAAGTGATATATATGACCGGCTCCTAGCAGATTCCATTAATGCAGATTCTTGAAACGAACGCTCACTCCTGTAATGCAGAATCATTGCACGAAAAATCTCACCAGTACAAAAAAGCACCAGAGAAAGCTTGCAAGCACTCAGTTTAGAACCGAGGTCCTCTCCAGTTGTGAACCCGATGGTGAACCAACTGCGCCATCAATATACGCAGAAAAAGCGGGTTCGAAACGCCATCGCAACTCAGCGAGCGTGACTCACACATACGGTGGAAGAGTGTGCAAGAGGCGAGGGGGGAAGAAAACGAGCATGTATACTTCTCATCATCGTCGATAATGTATTGGTATTTCCAGGTGAGCTGCTCAAGTCAATGTACACATACAACCCCATTTCTACTCTGGCGGTGCTGAACGAGGACTGCCTCATTGTCGTTGGAACGGGTAAGTCAAGAAATGATGGACGGGAAAGTTCTGTGGGAAACTGGGACGTCTTGAACACACAAGACCTCTTCCACTGCAGAAGGTGGAAAGATTGAGGTCTGGGACGTTGTCCAAGCCGTCGTGGTCAGCTCCGTGATTGGCCATGAGGGCTCCATTGCAGCATTGTGGGTAAGCACCCGGGCAATTTTAGAGAGATTCTGGAAGGCTTAGGTTTGGCAATTCGAACGCTGATCCAAGTAGATGTTTTGTGACTCCACAGATTAATGTGCAATCAATGAAGTTTAAGGGTATGCCGAAGGCAATTTATGTGACAGTGGGGGGCAAAAGTAATGTCTATGAGTTTGTGACATAATTACACAGTATACACTAAAAACACTGACACAACTTCACAACCACAATATTATGGAGCTGGAATGACATCAGGTCAACATTTTATTATTTGGTCGTCGCTTTACTACTGGAAACTCCAACCGTGTAAAACGTGGGGTTCTGGAGTGTGTACCAAACAAGCCTATCACAAATACAAAAGTTTGGAGTTCCTGATTCATTTCTTGGCAGGTGCATTGGCGTCTGCATTATATGTTTGTTGTTGTAGAGGTGTGTGGCAGCATGCTGGTGCATTGCTACCGACATATTGAATCATAAACTGGACACAGGGCTGCAAAGGATGTTGCCAACGAGTCACAAGATGACAGAACCAGGGGAAGAACTTTTTTTTTCATGCTCTGACATAACTTATCGTAGAATACCGCGCATCCGCCCATTCCACATTAAGCACCCATTACCAAATTTGTGAGATCTGAGGAAATACGCACAGTGCATTTATGTGTAAAACTGATGACCGGACAAGCGCCCATCCCCCATTTTTTTGTGGTTATCTCCAAATTTTGAGTGGGCGCTGCCCGGTATTTTACGGTAGGTAAGCATGCTTGTGTACGCTTGTTGTCGCTGTTGCGTTCGTTGACCAGTGGAGTGGCATAAACTGGCTAATAAAACAGTGGACCCTGAGCATTTTGCAGTCCATGTTACATTTCAAGTATGAACTGCTGATGAGATTTGGTCCTATACAGTCATTAGCTCATGAGCAGAGCTTCTGAATGAGTTGTGTAAATATCATATCAGTTTTAGTGCCATGTAATTTCTATACCTGTTTTCACCTCAAGAACCATAGGAAAAAAAGTCCGGCTTCGCGCGGATGATTACTAATTTTCACCTTTCGGTGGAGATTAAAGATATATTTATGAGCATTTTGGAGTGAATACACGTTATCTTATCAAGGAATACACGTTTCAAACACCAAAAGCATCGCCTGTGCCTCCGACAACCAAATCTGGCGAGAACTATTTCGCGCGGCGTATGAACAATGCGCAAAACTTACTGTTTTCTTGAGGTGAAAACGGGTATAGAAGCTTTTGCGTGCTCCTCCGAATTATGCTGAGGAAAGGAAAATGAACTTGGGGATATGGTACATGATTGATACTGTTGACAATCTTTCCCTTAACTTTATGACGGTGTAGAAAGCATGATACAGTTTTTTAGGCTTTAGATTGTTATTAACAAAAGTCCACGAAAGCCACGCTAATGCAGTCTGTGCAGACAGTTTATACAGCCAGGGTGATATAATGTGGGCCAGGGTGATATAATGTGGAAGGCTGTGTCATGATGAGCTGGATAGTCAACTTTACATTAGTGAAAATAAACATATGGTTCCAATTACAAACTTACAAATTACAAAGCTACCACTCATGCGCCTGGCACAATGCTGGCACAGGCAAAATGTGGATGATGATCTTATCCACATTTTTCCACGCTTCCCACGGTTCAATAGAAACTGTTCAATAGATTCGTATGCAGCTTTTTTTTGTTTTTTTTTATTCTGTTCCTAAATAACTTTGAAAGGACTTGATGAATTTCCTTTCTAAAAAAAGTGTGTTAGCAAATTCATAATGCACAAAATAGATATGGACGAGGATATGACCTACAACATAAAATTCAATGTTGTGCTAAGATATTTTTGCAAATAAACTAATAAAAGGGCCTTTGTCATGCTGGAGTGCCTATCCAAGAATGGTTATAACAAATTTCACATTCCCACTATGTTTTACAAATTCTCCAGGGCTGGGATAAAAAAAGCATGTGAATCATCCTGAAAAATTTTGTTAACTTGAGAATGAATGAGCACAGCTTTATGAAACTTGGCAATTACTCTTATATATGTGCTATGAACGTATCCCTGAAAGCTTTTACAAATAGCTCTAGGAATAAAAAAGCAAGTTTGATGCCCACTTCCCCCTTAAAGAAACACTGACAGGGTATTTATGGTGGTCAAGTTTTTTTATTTGTACCTACAACACAATTCACGGCTCGAAATTTCTTTTCTTTTCATCCAAGAACCGCCGATCGAGAACTGGCCGGTTTAAGTTGCGCTCACTCTCTTCTCTGTGGTCACATGCCGTTTTCTATGGTGTAGACACAAACATCAAAGATAATCAAAGTCATGGGTCATTGAAGGTACATACACAATACTAAAAATAGACAAAAAATATGATACCTATTTTTTGTGAGTTAAAAAAAGCTGCAAATACATTGATTGAAAGAAAGAAAAAAAAAAGTTGCACAGCCACGTGACTTTTGGTAACTTTTTCCTCCCCTATATTTCTTCTTCCTCCCCAGTCCAGTTTTGGTTTCGAGCAGTTGCATATTTTGACTGTACTAAAAATATATGTGACGCTGTAGCAAAATATTGATTGGGTAGTCTTCGGACATTATAATGGATCGCCTGGCAAAAAATATATAAAAAATGAGACGTTTACAAATCTCCATAATGCGAAATTAGGGTCGCAGCTCTTGAGAAGGAGGAGGGGAGGGTACATGAGGAGGGTATGCCCTTCTGCCTACTCCATCCCCTCCTCTCCCCCCCTCCCCAATTCAGTTTCCCCGCTAAATTTAGCGGGGAAAATGACATCACATGAAGAAGAGGGTCATGGGTGACGAGACACAAAGTCATGGCGTCATTTTCTCCTAATTTCCCCGCTAAATTTAGCGGGAAATTTTTCTGCTAAGTTTAGTGGAAACATTTCCCCGCTAAGTTCAGCGGGAAAATTTCCCCGCTAATGTTAGCGGGGAAACGTCCCATGATACAACACGTGGTTACGCCAACGGCAACGCTGGTCAATCTGTAAATAGGCGCCTAAGAGCTGCGCTCTAAAAAAAGTTTGGGATGGGGTGTCAGTGTCCCTTTAAGGGGACATGCGCCAGGGGAAACATTTTTTAATTATTTACGATATTGAAATGAAATTTTTGCTGTTTATGCTGTTTAATCCTCTCTTTTATAAATCTGTTGTCAGATTTAATATGCTTTGTTTTTTATGTTCATGATGCAATGTACATGCAGAAAAAAACATGTACTTGTGCACACAAGAGGCATGGCAACACACTTAAAAAAGCCTAGTAAAATAAACTAATTTGCTCCTTTTAAACCACTGAGTGCAGTGAACAACAAAAATAATGTGTGCAACACTTTTTCATTTTAAAATAATTAAAAATAGCAAAAATGCCATTTCAAGGGGCTAACAAATGTTTCATAAATTTTTCATAAATATAAAAAATATACATTCTAACCAAACCTAGATTGTTACATTCTACATATTCTCAAAGTATATGCATGCCAAATTTGGTTGTGATAGGACAATATTAAGAACAGAAATTCTTGTGCACAAACTGTGAAGATGCCCCAAAATTACATAAAAAGAAAAATGTGTTTAAATGTTACCATAGATGTGTAGCTATACTCTTTTGCAGTGCGGAAAATATTATTTTGCTAATAAATTTCCGTGAGAAATTGAAGCTACAGAAGACTGCAATGGAGAGGAGATGTCTAGGCCTACTTGTCAACGTAAATGTGATGGCGGGTGACGTCACAACTTGAAGAACCACGCAGAGAAAAATGGCTCAAATTCATGCCGTTCTGGGTTGCCTGGAGGTCTTCAAATGCATATTTGACTAATTTCGCGATCATAACCGGCACTAATTACTTTTATACATCAAATATAAAGATTCAAAATAATAAAACATCATAAAACCCCAAATCACATGTTTTGCAAAATATTGCTGTTTTTCAAGCACAAAATCAGAGGGCGCTTTCTGAGAGGTGGGCTTCCACGCAGGTTGACGGACCGACCACAATATGTCACGGGCTCCAGCGACAGGAGCCTGAAGGTGTGGCAGTTCCTGTCGGGCGAGCTGTGTGCGCGTGCAGGTAATCGGAGACTGTGTGCCGCGGGCATCACACGTGCGCAGCCTGGCCACGGACGGCTACAGGATCTTCGTGAGGGCAGACAGCTCCAACCTCAAGGTCATCAACTGGTCCTCCGGTGAGGCTGCTTGCACGCCCCTAGTAATAGAACCACCCCACATGCTACACTCGAGTAACGGCACTTCAGCCATCTTGGTGCTAAAATAATTATTGATTTATTTATTTATTGCATACTGCAGGCCTTGATTAGGCCCTTCAGGTTTCGGGTACAGATACAGAAGATGCAAATAATAGAAAAAACAAAACAGATTTCATAATTTCAACCATCGTATTACTTAACAAAAGTAACGAGATCAGCAATGACTGTCGGAATAAGCAATCAACATACCAATCCAAAAGATGCAAAGATAGAAAAAAAAACATTCAGCCTTTCCACTCTCGTGAAGAAGGAAGACCAGCGGAGCTGTACTCGATACACTGCCGCAACGCGCACGCGCCCGTTTCCCGCTTCTTTCTCGTCCGACACGCCGCCGATCGTGGATACGTCTCCGGCGAACCAGAGTCGGTCGCACACGGCGCACGTGACGCCAAACGGGTTATCCACGAACTCCCTCCGGAACCTCGCCGTCGCACCCGGGAACTGTTCAGCCGGCGTGGAGTGCAGTCGTCGCCGGGCCTCGCGCTTGCGCTTGGCCTCCGTGGCACGATCGTCGTCCGTGGCGTTGGCCCGCCGGCGCCCTTTACATCGCTGGTTCTGTTCTCGGCGGAGGCTTTCCAGGCGAGCGATGTGCTCTTCTTTGGCAAGGGAATCTGAAGCGCTCGACGCAGTGGAAGTCGAGGCGACAGCGGCTTTGCGGCGGTTGCGGACCCATTCGCGCTGCTGCGTACGTCGCCGCTCCTTCCGCAGCCAGTCTTCTTTCCCCGAAAGGGCGCGCGGCCGACCCCATCCTAAGTCCAAACCGAAACTGATAAGAGCGTAGGAAACAGCGCGCAAAACAGACGAGGACGAAGAAACACACGTGACGAGCGCTGCGCTCGTTACGTGTGCTTCTTCTTCGTCGTCGTCTGTTTTTCGCGCTGTTTCCTACGATGAATTCCCACCAACGCGCCCAACTATCCATTCTTCTATGATAGCTGGAAAGGTTGCCGCCATCTACGAGCGACGGCGGCAACCAGACTGGTTGTGTGCTTGCCGCCGTCGCTTATAGATGGCGGTAGCTGTCCAGGTAGGTTTGTGTCGACATGCGTTTGATACCGGACACGATCCTGGGGAACCTAGCCCTTAACAGCTCCGCTGTAAAACAAGACACATTTCGACATTCCAACCATCGTTTTACATAACTAACAGTGCTGCCAGTGATCCACAGCCTTATCTGAAGTCACGTGAAACGGTTTTTCAGTCATCCAGTAATGTCAAAGCAGTCCTCCACAGAGCAAAAGCAATGTTGCCCAAGTTTCCTGAAACCACAACTAAAGCTCAGGAAATTGCATTCTCAAGTTGTAAAGATCGTCGATCGTGTCAGCTGTGCAGTAGGCACCGGCGCCCCCGAGAAAATTGATGGAATGGAGTGCCGATACTCTCAGCGTAGCATTATTTAGTGGCTCTAGTCTGCACCTTGTTTGTCCATTGGAAAGTTTTGAATTAAAAAAAACCATGGACTATACATGCTCAAATGGTTAAGGACTAGGGTTGTTAAAGGGTAACTCCGGTACATTTTCTTGATTTTGGGGTTATGACCGGATTTTATGCGGGGAAATGCTAATATTGGTTTTAGAGTGGATCGCAATTTCCCATCAGTGTAATATTTTGGCAGTGCTCGTATTTAGTCTCCGGAAATCAACATCAGTCATTTATTTTGGTTTGACTTTTGACCGGAGTTCCCTTCGAACTTGGTTTCTAATTTCTTCCCAGATTGACTGGCGATTTCAAATCTGCACTTGGATTAAGAATAGAAACTCTCACATTAGCAATAAGACAAGAAACACATCCAAATTAGATATTTCTTTACCAGTCGTTGAATGAATTGTCATTAAAAAATATTTGTTTTAACATACAAGGCGAACCTCGAGGGTTTCGCAGATATCGTAAAGCTAATAGAATATGTGTAAAGATTTGTTATTTATTTTATACAAGGCAATATTATTAAAGGGTAACTGCAAAGAAAGAAAAGTGTATTTTTAAACAGCCTAATTAAGATAAAGCATTTCACAAAACAATTTTTTCCAACAAAAACAAAAACTTTTACAGCAATATTTATTGCGCGGGACTGATTTTAGTTTGCGGCTATTTGGTCCGTTTTAAATCACGCGCCACTAAGTTGGTATTATACGTCACGGAGTGGCTGCTACACGTCACGGAGTGACGTATAACAACCACTCCGCAAGCATCAAAAGAGCGGGAGTTTCAAATGTGGAGAGGTTGTGACTCCGACTAAATTACGTCCTGTAACGTAAATATTGACTAAAAAAAATATTTTTTTAACGGAAGATTTGTTTTGTGACATGCTTGTCCCAATTAGGCTGTTTAAAAAACACTTTTTTTTTCTTTGCAGTTACACTTTTAACAAAAAATAAGTCGCCTGTTTCCCATACTAGTGTTAGTGGTGGCAAGGCAGTAGTTGGTGTGGAGAAACTGTGTAGACATGCGGAGGCTGGACGGCGCGAGCGTGCCCCGTGTCGTGCAAGACAGCGTGCGAGGCACTCCGCGGATGTCTCACTCATGGGGGCCATCTTCCGCAGTTCCAGCGTAAATGCAATTTTCTTGGAGCCCGTTGGAGTGTGAGACGCAGTCAATTGGATGCAGTAGACGAAGCATGCGGGAAAACAGAGCATTTAGAATGCTGCAGTGGTCGAGCAGAGCCCCGGCACCAGCTCGCAGCCAAAGGAACCAAACGCTCAAACTATACCTCAATCCGTTGCGGCGAAGTGAGCGTCTGCTTTTTTTCTTTTCTTTTCTGCCGCTCTCTCTGGAAAAACCAGGAGCGCGCCTCGTTTCACGGAGCCCCCGCGTTTCTCCCGCCGGGAGTAACAGGGAGGCATTTGAAGGGGTTTGGCCGGCACCGGCGTCCAGTCCGTGAGGAGACGAGCGCTGCGACAGCGCTCGGCTGGCAGTCGGCCCGTCGACTTTCGTTGCCGGCACCTAACCGGATGAGGTTGAGGTTCCAGCCACATTATAACATTCTGCCTTAAAAAGACAGTAATTCACTGAAGTTAAAGCTAATTACATTTTATCAGTTCAGGTTGCAGAAAAAGGCAAGCTTCAGGATGCAGTTCAGATGCTGCAGAAAACAATGCCAGGTTTACTCGGATGCATCCATAGAGAATGTTGCTAAAATCCTCATAAGGCAGTTGCACATGACAAAAGATTGGAGCTGAAAACTTATACTTCAAGTTTCTCTCATGCTTTACATTAGACACCTCGACACCTTACAATGCATTGGGGTGAGCACTGCAATGCATTAGACTTGGAGAGATAGAATTGAGTATATTCATTAGTCGTGGGGAGATCCTTCGATGAAAATTTAAAAACATTGAAGACATAAAAAAAAAAAAAAAAAAGATTGACCGTATCTTCACATGGTGAATGATGTTGATTGGGGCGAAGCTCTGGTGGTGCTTGTCTGCGTAGATGCTGAGCCGCAGCATGCCGAGCCTTTTGTTCGTTTTCATCCATGTCAGAAAGAGAATGTGTGGTATGGAACGTGGCTATATACGCATTTGAGCATTTGACCGCAGCGCCCTCTCGTCTATAAACGTTGAGCCAATGCATGCAAGGTTTAACGCGATTATATACGCATTTGACCGCAGCGCCCTCTCCTGTATAGACGTTCAGCGGCTACATGCAACGTTTCATCCACGACATCCCCAGCTCTTGAGTTACTACCACATCTGAGAGCCCCTACTCGTTCCTGCAGTCGTGGCCGAGTGGTTAAGGCGATGGACTAGAAATCCATTGGGGTCTCCCCGCACAGGTTCGAATCCTGTCGACTGCGCAAACATATTTTTTTCATCTTCTTTTTTTTCCATCTTTTTTTTTTCATCTTTTTTTTTCTCTACACGAGCACGTGAGCTCACGAGCACGAGCACTTGCGCAAGACGGACATACGGACATGGCTAGCCCCTAAGGAGCTTCGCCCCTAATATTTGCGATATTCTGCTACATTCCCCTCGTGTTTACAACTCACATGAATTTGGTTTCTCCTGTGCAGGGAGGATAGATCGCCTTAGAAACCATCCGCAAGAGCAAGGATCCACCCAAGCTGTGTTCATCAAGGCTGGACTGGTGCTGGCCTCCTCTTGTGATCTGGACACTGGATGCAGTGCAGTCAACAGTAGGACCATTTTTTGACATTTGGCAAACATTCATTTTGGAAAGTTCCTGCACTGGCAAGATGTCAGTTTCGTCTACCAGCTTATTAGAGCAGTTGGGGCCAGATGGCGAGCATCATTGTCTTGTTTCCCCGAATGTATAGTCCTTACCATTGAGCTAAGCTGATAAATTATTTTAAGGTCTTCAGTACCATATTTTCCGGACTGTGACAACACATCTTAAAAATGTGTGCTTTATTAAAATAGCACACAGAAAAGATTGTATAATCAGACATCATCTTTAAAGGGATACTTCAACGAAATTTGAAATAGTATAACGTCATGTTCAGAAATAGGCTGAATATGATCCACAATATCCTTTAATGACAATCGCACGTTTGTATTTTCAGCCTGATGGCTGTATTTTTCGTTACAAACGGCACACTCCGGCAAGCGCTCCCAGAGCAGCCAGAAGAGAAGCACGTCGCATCCGGCACAATCGTGACGTAGTTCGTCTCGGGATGAGCAAAGCTGCGGCAAGGCTGACGTCACGATGCCTTAGCCGATCCAGCTACCGAAGCAATCGAAGCACGCCAGCATTGGGGCCACCGTAACTAACCGCAAAGCTGCTTTGGTGTGAATTTTGAGCGACGGGTTAATCTTCTATAGTCTTGTAGAGGGAGAATAGCCACTACCAGTCAAAGTTCCTAGACAGGCATTACAAAATAAGGCTTTAGCAACATCCACCAGGTGATCTTTCCTAATCATTTAAATTTGTTTTAAAATTCTTTTTCGTGTCTTTTTTAACAAGATATTGGTGTGTCCGATGTGATACTGCTCCTTTGAACCACATTGACCAAACAATAGGCCTGAGAATTTCGTTGTGGTATCCACTTTGAAGGGCCCCTGAAAAGAAAATGATGTTTTTTTTACAAACGGTCTGGTTGGGACACGCATGTCAAAAAAATAATATTAGAGAAAAAAATTTTACAGCTATGTTGGCGGTCTGAGGCGTGATTTAGTTGGTAGTCACCTCCTTTCCACTCGTTTTCTCGGCATTTTGCGTGCACGTAGGAGAGGGTGGATTGGCTTCAGCCTTCACGTTGAGGAGGAAAGACCAAATGACCATCTCGTTGAGGTCGAAGAGCAAATGACCGTTCCGTAACATGATGGACTTTGCATGCAGAATTCAAATAAATCTTGCCGTCAATATTGCTGTAAAAAGAAAACATTTTTTCTTTTCAGGGGTTCTTTAACATCTCGTCATAATGAACAATCTCGAAAAATGTATGGCGAATTGCTAGACATTTGTGTTTCATAATGTTCTAGCATCACAAACTATTAATATCATTGTTTAGCAGTACGTCTAGCCTGTTCAGCCAGACGCACTACGTTCACGAGCGCCATCAGATAACTTAATATGGGGCTTGTGTACAGCTTGAAATGATAGACCTGGCGATCTTTCAGAACTCGGGAAGTACCCTTTCAAGAACTAATTACGGCAATCAAACTATGGCATATGCTTTACCAACTACCCTTAATCAACTGACTAGGCAAGATATAGATATTAGCAGTACATTGGTGAAAATTCTACCAGATTATTTTATTTCAAACCTTATTATCAACAAGGAGCACTGATTGTGTTGAGCTTAGTTAGAACGCACTGTACGTCTTAGGGGTGTGTGTGCTGATTCAAATGTTATTGTTTTGTAAAACGCTGTTTCTTTTGTGCGATGATTTTGTTGCGGCGGAGCTGTTAAGGGCTAGGTTCCACAGGATCGTGTCCATACCATACAAATGTTGACACAAACCTCACGGACAGCTGCCGCCATCTATGAGTGACGGCGCGCAAGCGCAGACAACCGGCGTGCCGGCCTCGCTCATAGATGGCGGCAACACTTTCCAGCTTTCCACTCTTGTTTTTACCAGAGTGGAAAGGCTGAATTTCTCTGAGGCGTCGTCCTGGATGTTAGTTTCTCGAGGTCGTCGTAGAAGTCGTCCTAGACGTCGTCCTTGAGGTCGTCCGAGAGGTTGTCCTCGGAGGTCGTCCTAGAAGTTATCCTTGAGGTCGTCCTAGAAGTGATCCTTGAGGTCGTCCTAGAAGTCGTCCTAGACGTTGTCCTCGAGGTCATCCTAGAAATCGATCCTTGAGGTCATCCTAAACGTCGTTTTTAAGGTCTCCCTAGGCAACGTCCCTGAGATCGTCCTAGGCGTCATCTTGAGGTCGTCCTAGACGTCCTCCTAGACGTTGTCCTCTAGGCGGCGTCCTTGAAGTTGTCCAAGAAGTCGTCCTTGAGGTCGTCCCACCATAGTACAGCTTCGCTGGTTTTCCTTCTTCACCAGAGTGGAAAGGCTGGAAGTTTTCATTCATGTTATGAATTTGTAAAATTTCACTGTGCAATTCCTTTGGTGCTTGCTTTGCGACTGCTTGTTTGGGGTGACTAGGGGCCAGTCAAGCTGTTTTTACAACTCTAGTCACCTTCAACTTTTTATTGGATAAATAAAGGAATTATTAGCTACAACCTTCTAACCCCACTCCTCCTCTCCCACCTTGCCTACCTCTCCTCCTCACTCCACCCTGGTTAGATGACCTCCCCATTAACCAATCGGCGTCGAGCACCTCACTCCTCTCTCTCCCACCCGTCAACCAATCGAATCGAACCTCGCGGCCATGCCTTATTCAGGCTTCACTTTTACAACTTCACAAAATGCCGAATGCCTAGCCAAAGAATGTTTCCACGTGAAAAGTGTGTCATTGACACTACCTGTTCCTACAATTGTAGCAAGTATTTAAAGTGAGCTTTCCTTCGAGAAAGAGGAAAAGTGTGTATTTGTTACGCAGTGCGAATGCTTCCTGGTGGAGACTACGTGGGAACCTTACGACAGGAAGGCCAGGGCAAAGCGTTCGCGCTCGCTTCGGACATTGTGGAAGACACCACGCTCAGGATGACGTGACGGGGGCATTGGACTCTCAGTCTGGGACTGGACGCCTCAGGACAAACCAGGGTGAGTGGCGTCTGTGGTGCTGCTCTGGTTGGAATTCGCTCCGCTGTAGCCCTGCTTCGAAACCAGGGTTTGGAATGTGAAATGGGAAAATTATGGATGTATACATGCTGCATGCAGCACTAAGAGTTACAAAGTGCCAATATTTAATTAAATGAAAACCTACTTTGTTCTTTTTGCTTACAAAATAAGCGATTGTTTGTGCTAAGTCAGGCGGTGTAGCAGCGAGGTTCAAAGCTAGCTCTCGTGGCACATGGACAGAGAGATTTTGATAGGCACCTTTACACTTTACAAAGAAAAACCAATCCGTTAAGAAACACCCTGACTTTCAGCCATCAACATCCTACCTCCATCACTAAAAGGATTGCACCACGAGAGTCAGCATTTCCTCTTGGACACGATTCGGATTGACTTCTGGTCATATAAGATCGGAATTAGTGACTTACCACCATTCCTCTTGCTGGAAAATACGCCAAAAACAAACAGCATGAAAGATCTGGACAGGACATGGCATATCCAGATCTTCACTACAGTACTGTCCGTGTTTTTTGCCGTAGTATTATCCAGTGATGAGTAACAACTAGAACAACTGAGATCAATTTGTTTTTGGTGATAACTCAATCAACAGGGCTCTAAGCATCCTAAGAAACCCGAAAGAACACTCAAGGGCAGCCAATTTTCCTATTAAAAATCTAATCAAAGACTGACAAGCCCCTTTTTTTGGTGACGTTTTTGTCAAAATATAATGCACACTGCACCTACAGTTTGTTGCAACTCAAGAGCGAGAGGCAGGGTAAGACAGGCCGGGGAGGAGGAAGCAGATGGAATGCTGGAGAAGAGATGGGGAAACCTGCTTCTCTCTTTGGCGTTCCGTCTGCTTCCTCCTCCCCGGCCTGTCTTACTCGCCCTACGTTTTCTGAGTTGCAACGGACTATAAAACGAGCAATAATAGTTAGATTTCAGAATATCCAGCTGGTCAAATTTGATGAAGGTGGTGGGGACCTGAGGACGGCTCAACCAAGAGAAAATAGTGCCTGTGTATTTCTATTGCTACGACTTTACTAGGTCGTTTTGCCATCCAGAACTGGTCATTTTATTGACTAAAGCCCAGCAAACAATGTCATCACAAACAAGCTTCTACAAAAGGCACTCGAGTGCCCCTTTAATACTATTCTTCTCTTGTCTAAGCTTTCACCAAATGCACCTCACCTCAAAATTTTTCGAGTTAGAAGAGGTGGTTGAGCATATGGGGGATCTCCCGTTTAAAATGCTTTGTGCCTCAAGCACATGTAGTGGCACAGTAAACTTGGCTGGTGGATATATTATCCTATTTGCACACTGAATTTTACCTGTTCTTTTAGCATAAAGTGATTAGGGAGCATTTCATAGACGTATTATTCCATCCTAGTAAGCACAACTTTGTACAATTGGAATGTGTTGCCCAAGAGCATTGTGTCTTGTAGCGAGTCGGAGCAATTGATTTTTTCTTTGAGGCCCACTTCTTGAGATTTAGAGATGTAATGATCTGTATGTGTCCAAATAGGTGTACTTTAATTCCCTGTACCATTGCTCTTTTTTCTTGAAGTGGTTCCATTTTACCACTCCTATGAGTGTCCTGAAAAAGACTAATTGTATGTGGAACAAATGAACCAATAAATAAATAAATAAAATTCTGCACCACTGTTGCTAGTTGACAGCTAGTGCAGGAATGGTACCCCTAGTATTTTTCGCTATAAGTACCCCTAGTATTTTTCGCATAAGCAGCATTGCACCACATGATTTCCACCGAACATCACCAAATGTTGGCTGCTCGACCGACTGGAGCACATTATCTTGCAGGGTCACCCGGTGGTATTCTTGGAAGCGCTCGCAGAGTGCGCGTCGGGCAGCACCAGTGGCAGCACCAGTGCCGAGCGCACCACGAAGAAGACAAGCCTACCGGCAGCCCCGAAAGACGGCTCCTGCCATTCCAAGAGAGTCGCAGCTGGTTCAGTCAGTGGTGCAGCCTCATGTGAATACCGTGCTGCGAATGCACGTGCTCCCGTTGCTCAAGGCACAAAGAGTGCCTTAACTTTTACACTCGGCAACCAGCCAAGGCAATCTAGTGGACGACAGGCCTAGGAGCCACACATTTTATCGGCGGGTCACCTAGTGCCCGCCCTTTTAATCGTTTTAGCCTACTCAATTTAACGAATTAAAGGAGAGTTTACACCTTGGCAAGTCCTCCCATCTTATTTTTTACTTCCCGTATCTGCGACAGAAGAGCATCGCGCAAGTGCTGCGTTGGCATTCAGCCGGAACTCGCGTCCTCGCCAGCCGAACCACGAGCCTCGGCAATGCAACGTAGCAGTTGCGACCAATCTGCGTCCTGCGCCGGCCTTCTCATCTGGGAAGTGTTACAGTGAGAGCACTGGCAACAAATGGTTGGGAGTGTGTGCAGGAGGCGAGGGAGCAAAACGAGCAAGTGCTTCAGAGGAAACGGGGAGACGCGCAGTACAAGCGCAAAAGAGCACAAACTTTGCTTCTTTTTTTTTTCCACTCCCATTTGAGCGTTAGCTTTTGGCAGGGCTTTATTTCAGGAGATGCCCCACACAATGATGATCGCACTGTCGACGTTCGCTTGTGCAACATCATGGCTGAAGCAACAGGCGCTACACATTCACTTCTTTTCCCACGATATTGTGGAAAAGGGGTGAATGTCTAGGTAGTTGGTCCCCTAAAGGCATACCCCATAGCCAGGGTTGCGCATTCCCCCCTTCCCCCCTTTCACTGGGTTTCTGCTCATGAAACTTGGAGGGTGTTTTTTCAGAAGTTTATTTTTACGGGGTTTATCGGAGTTTATTTAGGATAGCTTGCAGATTCTTGTATAGTATTCTGAGCTCATATATCTGACTTTGATCCTAATTTTTGAAAATTCAATATAAAAACAACTATTATCGGGACACAAAGCTACCCCCAAATCCATAACAACTCACCCGTATCAAATGTTTCTTCAGCTGGATTGGGCATTCGCCCCTTTGTCATTGGTATTACTGTCACACAACAAAACTTGCAAACGAGTGCTACTTTGATAAGCGTCTATACCCTAAAATCACCGAAATCCTTGATGTATTCTTTCGAAAGCTAGTTTTTCTTTCCATCAGATTGCACCGCTCCACCCTGCAGCTGAGTGGTGAAATAGAACCTTTAGCTGGCCCCCTCCCTCCTCTGATCATAGCTTTCACTGTTATATAAGGAAACAACCCCACCTTCCTCTAAGAAGTCCAAACTCAAAAATAAAGCAGTGGCTTTTGTCACGACCCAAAATTATAGTGGCCGATTTCATGATCAAAACTCAACAAGATTTGAAAGGAAACTGGCGAGGCCTCTCCCTCAGGACCACTGACCCGAGCTTATTTGTAGAATACCAGATTGTTGTTTTTTGCCATCGAGACTTTGAAATAGACCCTTTCCGAAATTGCTCTTGGCAACAATGAGCCGCTGCCTTGACGGCGCTCGGAAGTGCGGCTGGCCACTATGATCGGACAAGGCGCTGCCATTTTGTGGTATGGGCCCGCGATCGCGAGCTCCACTGCCGCGGGTCCTGATTGGTTATCGTGGACCAGGGCCGAACGCGCAGTTCAATTGTGGTGCTGAGTTTACGAGGAAGCACCTTCGCACGAAACGGCGATTGTTTTCGTGGTTTCGCTCTTACATCGCGACCGAGACAGGCCGTCGCATTTTTGTGGACGACGCTGTCTACATCGGCGATGGAGTCGCTTTAGCGTCTTCGTTGGCGATGCGGTTTACATCGACGATTGAGTTGCTTGTCACGCCATCGCTTCCGAAGTTTGGATGATCGCGTCCCTTATCGCGTCTTCGGCAGCATCAGTATAAAGAACGTTTGCTTTGGCGGCAGTGGCGGTCTTCGATACGACGCTCTCCTCTTGCGCCTTTCGGCAAAGTTGAAAGGAAATACTGTTAACTCTATTTTCGCAGCTTCAATATTTGGGAAATTGTACGAAATTTGGGTTAAGGAATATTTGACGGACACAATATTTCGCAAATTGGAGGGGTACGCCTAGTATTCCTTACGATAGGTTAATTTTTTAATCTATTCTTTGCGATATTCTTTAAGTCCCGAAATTCGCAAAAAATAGGTCCTCGCGAAAATTAAGTTGTTTGCAGTGTGGTTGGAACAACTTGTTGCACCAAGAAGTGGTGGCTACCAGCAACGTTCGATAGGTAGCCTGTCTGTCTGAACTGCTTCAGCCTATAGCCGTGTATCTTTTGCGTTATGTTTTTCCCCCTGACGTTTTATAACGATTTCCCTATTGCTTCGAACAACGGATCACCCGGGAAGGAAGAGAATGGTACACCTGGAAGAAGACAGTACCCGAATTTCAGAATTTCCACACGCCACGCCCGAATAAAGTATCCACGGGGAGAGCTGTGAGCGTGTGCTCGTAGCTATGATAGTTCTTTTTACTGCGCGAGCTATCACAATGAATCCTTGTGCACGCGCGCATATCCTGACTTACCGCTCATTCACACTGGAAGTGGATCCGCGTTCGCAAAGTGGTTGCCAACGCGGTTGTATAAAGATTCAGTACAATTGCACGCGCACTCGATGAGATCAAATGCGCGTGAAATTGTACTGGATCTTTATACAACCGCGTTCGCAACCGCTTGGCGAACGTGGATCCGCTTCCAGTGTCAATGAGTGGTCATGAACCATATCGGGTTGCAATGTTCATAACTTTAAAGCGGCGTACTGTCCCTATAGTCTGGACCAAGTATACTCGCACGGACCGCCACTGATTCAGAAGCTTCTTGGTCGCGGTGAAATTGCGAGGATGACAGGGGACTATTTCTTTCAGTCTTGCCTTCGCAAAGCTTTGAAAGGCGCTACGGTGGCTCTACAGAGTGCTGACCTCTGCGACCGTATACCACATAATGGCGGCCGCGGCCCCGCCGGAGCGGCACACGTTACGACTCCCAGCGAGTTCGCATAGTTTGGAATCGGCGCCGCTAGATGGCGCGGCAATGCTGAAAGGGTCTATTTGGAGCCTTTAGGATAAATCCGAATTGACGCAAAATATTGGGCAGGAGATCGAACTATAGGGGGCGCTCTGACCCGTTTGTTGTCCCCATACTCGGTGTTTACCCAACACAAGGCCTGTGCACATGCCCACAGGCCTTATGGGCATGTCCATGTCATCTTCTACAATAGAGCGCGGGGCACAGTTTAATGTAAAAAATACTAACAATCGACGAAGCAACGTTAAGTGCCGGATCTATCCTCAGAGAATGCGAGCTTGACCCACTTCGGCTTTTGTGCTGAGCTGGGACCGTGCATGCTGCATTGTTCGTGCAGGCCGGCATGGAAACAAAAGAGCCCCTTCTCCCCTCATCGGAGAACACGAACTCCAGCCGAACGCTGACGCCGCGTTCGGTTATGTCGGCCGAGCGCCGAGTCATTGTATTTGTTGTCCCCATCCGTGTAGTTCTAAAGTTAACCGCTTGGGGCGTCACGGTCGCTCTTCTCCTCCCCAATACTGGCGAGCGTTTTCGGATTTTACTGGATTTATCCTTCAACACGGGACCCTACAGAGCGAGCAAATTGAGAACCCCATAGCAACACCATACACCCGACGTCCTCAAACTTTTCTATATCTAGGAACCGCTCTCTCTATTGGTGGCCGAGGAACCCTACCCAGTGCCGGCATTGATCCAAAAGAGCATTGCAGAAACACACAGGCCCTTTGAACAATAATTCACATACAGGGGAGTATTTGACTCATAGTTATGCATCAGTGGGTGGCTCAGATCCGCTAAAATAGTGCTCAAATGGGAAAAAACGCTTTGAAATTTGGAAGCTTAGAGAACCCTTCTAGCATACTCTGGGGAGACTTTGGGTTCTTAGGAAATTAGTTTGAAACCCATGCCATACACCATAGTGAAGATAAGAAACACAAGTCGTGTGATTGTCCCAAAACTCATAACAGAACTTGGCCACGACGCCCAGCCGTCGTGGCCAAGTTCCTCGTTATGCCATTCCAGGCTTTTGAATATAAAATGCCAAGTGCGACAGGACTCTTTCAATATTCTGTTTTAAATTATATAAATCTTGCAAGGAAACAATTGGAAAAGAACCTAGATGGAGCTTTTATTCGCACAAAGCTAATAGCTCTAGTAGACTCATCTTGATGACAGACGACGGCCAACACTCCTCGAAATCAAGCACCAGCCGATGTTCCTTTCTGTCACAAACCATTCTCATTGGTGAAAACAATCACGCTGGAAACGTAATTCAATTTAGCTTCAAAGCCCTGCCTCGAAGCACAGAAACCAGAGGGCTGGTTTTTATGTGAAGTATGTCGTGTCAAACTTTTGTATGGTGTAGTAATACATCACAAACAAACGGCAGTGGCAGCAATACAAGCTCTTTTATTTAGGCACTGTCGCTACGGGCACACATAAGTTCAGTCGGACAATGCCATCAGGGGCGGATGCAGGTGTTTCCAGGGGGGAGGGGTTCAGAATATCAAATGCTGGAAAAAACAAGCTCCCCCCCCCCTTTTTCCCCGCCACTAAATGCATGACCCCCTCCCCCTCTAAATCTGCCACTGAATGCCACACTGTGTTCTGACCCTTGAACAAACAGATATTATTGAAGTGTCCACAATATTCTCTTTAATAATTAGGGTTTTGTGTTAATGAAGTTTACTTTCTGACATATTTGAAGGACAATTTCCATATGCATTGTTCTGAACTTTTTTTTTTTCCTTGGTTCTTGAAGTTATTTGTTTTGGAACTATATATTTGGCTTTCATACACCACACATTTCCAAGACTCCTGAAAAACGGATTGTCTGCTCAAGAAAGTAAAACATTAAGGGACATGGCTATTAAGTCAATCGGGTGTAATTCAACCGAGCTGCATTATTTTATGGGACGAACCTGAGATCAGAAGACCAACTTATATACCACCTTACCTGCTTTGTATAATTAGGTTGTGCCTTATTTCTCATTCTTTTTATGACAAAGATGTTTACAAAACTTGAGGGGCTCTTCCTATAATGCTATAGATGGCATTTGCAGTTTGAAATTCACAGAAGCAGTTACTTCTCACCTGCAGCCCCCAAAGCTGGCTTGCAATTCTCGGAACATCACATGGTATGTACCAAATGATGGCATCCCTCCTCCTGCCATCCGTATATCAAGATGTGTAAAAATAGAAGGATATTGCTAAATATTGAACTGAGGATGCTTGGAGCTCATACTGTTTTAAAATAAATCAAAACTGTAGAAATGTTTACTTGCAAGCCTTTATTGGATTAATCTTAAAATCCTAATTCTAGGTATGATTAATAAATTATCGTCACTCATACAAGCACACATGCGCACAGTACCATAAACATGCAAGTTCAGAGACTTTTCAATTTTCTACAGCTCAGAGTAATTCCCTTAGATTAAGAACCCCTCTAGCATGAGCAGCTTAAAAGCATGACTGAAATTGACCCACTTTAACATGTAGTAGTATTAGTTCTAGTCTTCTCAGAATCCGAGTTTTCCAGAGGTGGCTACGTTACTACTCGCAATAGTTTGATAAAAGAGAAGCTGTCGTAAAAGGCAGCACCATATTGTCACTTTGATGAGCTTGCTGGTACAATGTTCTAAATTTCTAGACTATTCCTACTTTACAAATATACCACTTCAAATCTGTCCTCACCTAGCCCAGTCTACTTACAAACAGATTTGGAAAGTTGAATTACTATGTACAGTGGTGGAAAGAGCCAACGAAGCCACAGGAGCATGCGCTCTAGAGCTACACGCGCGCATCATGCTGGCGGCGACAGGATCCACATGAGCCGGGCGCCAGCTGGTTGCGAGATTGGCGGCAATCAACATCCGGCTATTTGGCCTTGCTACGTTTGACTTAAAATACTAGGTCAGCCCTATCAAACTTGGCAAGGATGTGGCTTTGTTGGTTCTTTTCACCACTGTACTTGGGCACATAGTATTAGGTAGCAGGACACAGGTCGGTTCAAGTGTTTCAGCAAACAATATGCGCAAAGAAGCCTATCTTGGAGACCTTCACAAAAGGAATGAACCATACACTGGTTGTGAGAGTTTCACATTTACAATTTATACAGAAGCTTCAGTGCTGGCGAATCTCCTCGATCCTGCTCCTTGTCTCCTTGCCGCCGTGCCCTTCAAGGAAGAGACCAGTTTTTATACACCAAATCATGTTTACAAACAAAACCGGAGCACACTCAGTGGCAGGCCACCGGTACTGCAGATGCGCGGCATCCCGCAACAACAAACCATTGGAATGTGATGATGTTGGCATCAGCATGGGGCCCTGTGCTCTTTTTTGCATCTTCCTAGCAATGTCTTACTACTTTAGTGGCCTGAGGAAAATTATGAGGCTAGTTACACTGCAAAACTTTGCAAAAATTATGTGACGTGCGGTGATTCATTCTGCAGGAAAGTCACAGAATGGACGCTAAAGCCTGATTCATACAATGAGATTCTGCTCGCTATTTTCACTCGCGACGTCGCTCGGGCTGAAAAAGCGTGGACGGTAGTTGCGATGCTCGACGTCGATGCCGAAAATCGCAAACAGAATTGGACCAAGTGAATCGGGCATAACCAGTTGGTGACGGCCACTGGTAACAATGGTCAACATCTCCTTATATCTACTGTTTACACCGAGCCAACCCTAACAACTTTCAAACTTAAAAGTTTTTGAGGCCTCCACTTCTTATCGCAATGTTTGGTCTACTGGGCGCCAGCATTAGAACGAGCGGATGACAGTTTGGAGAGATCAGACGACTGTTTGAACGTGAAGACGCACTGAACGTGGGTAGTCCGGACAACTTGACGGTTTTCCCACGTTCATGTTGGAACAAAACAAAAAAATCTGACGCCCACAAGTATCCGTGAATTCAGCACAAAGTGCTTCTTGCACAAGCAGTCGTGGTCCGACGGTATCTGGTTTTCCTCTTTACGGCACCTATCCATGTTGTTGGACGAATTGAGCAGGTAGAAAGCACATGAAAACTGATCTTCACACCTTTCCCGGCTCTTTTGGCACAGAACCCAGTCGGAACATTTTGCCAAAAAGGCAGGTCTTAGTCTGGTATCTTCCAAAACAACACGGGAATGCCCGTCCTGCAAGGTGACTTCTGCCTACACGCCCAGACCAGAAGTGCGCTCTAAGTGCCACCACCGCGGCGTGACATAACAGAGTTGAGTTGGTGCATAGAATATTTCCCGGCGCGCAGTAATGGCCAAGGTATTTTTGAACTAAATCCACATAGCAACAGACGTCACTGTCCCAAGCCTCATCATGGGTCCTATAAGATACTCTACCACTGCTATTACAAAAGTAATGAACACTGCACAATTAACTTTTACCTTCATTAAATCTTTCCATTTTCCATTTCTGATAGTAGCATTGCTAAAACAGATGGCTACGTTGTTTTTGTGGTTGCGCAGAATGTAACCAAAAAGGTCCATCGATGCAGCTTAGCAGACAAGCTTATTCAATGAACTTGATACTAATGAAGTGCACACATGTAACGGACATGTACACTGTGCAAGAGTGTTAGTAAGAATGCAACAGCAGGCATTTTTATTTTAATTTTTGTTTCGAAAGGGTATTGTTTGGCACCACATCTTTCTGCTTAGGTTAGTGTCCCATGTGAGCACTTTCTACCCCCTGGTAGTTTTGATGACAGCTTTAGACCTTAAAAGAAAAACTGGCAATCAGCTGTTTGCACCAACAGTGTCGCACAGCGTACTTAGCTAGTCGTTAAACTAGTGGCATGTTTTGCTGCACCATATCACTAGGAACCTTTTTACTAAGTAATTGTTTACCTTCCTCAAATATACTTCCCTGTCCCCCATTCAAATATTGCATAAAAATATATTTCATCCAGCGATTGTGGCCTAGAACAGAAACACACTTTTTTCAAGACACCATCCAGCAACTGCACTGCAACAACCACTCGACTGGTCCAGTCCGCATTACCGAGAACCCTCCTCACCTTGTGTCACCGAACACGTCAGTCTCTAAAGCCCAGCCGTCGTCTCAGCCACTCTCATCTCCTGCTCTGGTGGGGCAACCTGCAGGCATAAACCAGTACACATCTTAGCCGTATAATATAGAGCAGGAAGTCTCAAACACGCGACCCGCGAACTCGCTGGGATGCGGCCCACAGGCCAACCGGCTACAAGTCCCGGTTCCCATGTCTCGAGCGCTAGAAATGGCATGCGCCATTGTGATCTCATCTCACCGATTCATTTTCACTCGAAAAGCAGCGCTGCTCCTTTAACGTATTCACATAGTTTTTACTTGTCTGTGTCCATTTGTCCTTTGTTTCACTTTGTGTTTTGCTTCCCAGCTTTTTGTAATGTATAACAATTCCACTACTAGGCTGCAAGCGCCAGCTCTTTGTTGAAGGATGTATCTCGGCTGCGCAAACTCTCGATCAGCAGGAGCAACTGTCAAAGATAAAGCTGCGAGCTCGAGATTCTCGTCTTAAAACAAATAATCCACATTAAAAAAAAACTATGGGTGTTGTAACAGAAATTGTCAGGAAAGCAAGAACTGACAAATTAACTGATTACTTTTTAGAGACATGTTGAGCTTGGTTAATTCCTGAGTGAAATGTGGAACGGGAACGACAGTGTACTTGCTCTCTTGTTCTATTAAAAATGCGAGCACGTTGGCGGGGTGGTGTCATTTTACTTTTAGTTATTACATCAGGTCAGGGCCCAAAGTAGTCATATAAACAAATCATATCTAAAAATGTTACTGGCAAAACAGAGTTTACAAAAAGGATAGAGCACCAGGTCTCTTCTCTTTAAAATCTTTTGAACCCCCCCCCCCCTCCAACGTTGGCCCTCGGCATTCCCCTGGCCCCCACGCTCAAATGAGTTTGAGACCTCTGATATAGACCATAGGCATAGACCAGCACACATCTTAACCATATACCATGGGTTCTCAAACTGGGTTCTTAGCAGGGTGTAAAATAAAAATCAAGATGATTTAAATTATGATTTAAATCACGATTTAAGTCAGATCAGTGATGACGATTTAAATAAAATCTTTTCTACAAAAATATTGAAAATAGTTTTTATTTACTTACTAACCATGTTGGATTAACCTGAGATTGGGGTACAGACTGAAGCGCTTGAACTGTACTATAGACTTCGTCCTTTTGTGTTGGTGGAGATGACCTTGAGATTGAGACTACATAAGGAGGTGGACTAAATAAACGAATTAGCAGAGTTTGAGACGTCGTCCTGTCTATTTTTTGTCCCTTCTACGTTTTGATGTTTCTTCTCTGCCCTAGTCTCAGTTTAATCCAACATGGTTAATATTCACCAGCTCGCCTGCACCCTTACAATATTCATTTACTTGGCGTTTGTCTATTATTTTATGCTTTCTATGTGCAATTGTTTTGTACTAAAATGAAAGAATCGTCAAGCGGGAAAAATTTATATTGGACTGAACACGAGCAGAAAGCAGTTCTCTTTTAAAAGGAATTCGGAGCATTGGGCTTTCTTTCTACCTTACACTCTGTTTGTCCGTTGCGCAATATCCTATTGCAAGCAAATTAAAATGTGAAAGAAAAGCAAATAAAGCTTTTAGCTTTATCCTTGTCCTGTCCGAGCGCCTGTACAACCGGTACACATTTCGAAGCCTTTGCTTCTACCTCTCGCAGCATGGCATGCAGCTCGTGAAACGTGACGTAAGACAAACGCTGGCCGCCGCACCCTTTGGCCTTGGCCTGCTTCTTGCTCGGCTTGTCCATGTGGCCGTCCTCCCGCGCGTCTGTCGTCACCTGATCCTCCGCATCCTGCGACTGCACTTTCAGATTCTTCTTGATGCTCGTCACCTGCAAACGCAAGACGTGGGCCTTGGCGTTTCTTGCCCAGAAAGCCGCTTCCTATACCCTGTTTCACTTCAAGTAGAGCAAAGCCAAAGCTACGAGCACGGGCGTGTTCCCGAGCCAAATATACGTTCGTGTTTGGAGAGCGTCGGTCTGCCTTTGAGGTGTGGCAACACTGGCTTACACTGCAGATGAGAAATTTAGCCAGCGCAGTACAAATCCCAGCCTGGGGTCTTTAACAGTGCATTACGCAGTGGCGATGCACGACCGCTCGCCGGTACGACTCTCCTCCAGATCGAAATGGTCAGGGGTGGGGATTGAACCCGGGACCCCGGGTTCCGTAGCACGAGCTTTCGCTCCACGTGCTCCGGGGCACCGACACACTGTGGTCCTCCTTAGGGCCACTGCCTGGGGAGTACCACGTTCGCGGCGAGACGCTCTACCGCGAAGCGGGTTCGTACTCGCGTGGCATGCTGCTCGTCGAGCGCAAAGAGACACCAGTCACGTTGGTAACGGTGATAAACTCTGTTTATTTACAATAAACAACAAATAACAAAAGTCAACGGCTAAGCTGGTGAACGTCGTCGGAGTGGAGGTGGTCCACGGCCGAACGGTCGTTCACGAAGACACGAAAGGACGGGGGTCAAAGCTCACCGGTGCGCCGGACGGTTCCCCGTTGTTGCCGCCGCCGAAATCCCAGGAAGAAGACCCAGAGATCCCGCCGTCCGCTGGTTTTAAGATAACAGCGGAGGCGAAGGGGCCAATCAAGGAGCGACACGTCGATCTCCTTTGTGCGGGGGTTCGTAATGGAAATCGCCCCAAAGGGGGAGAGGAGGAAGCCACTCACGGTGGTAAGCAGCGCCACCTCTCGCTACGCCAGCGCGGCCGCCACGGCGAGCCGAAACGCTGACGCGACAGAATGTTGAGGGATCACAATCCCCACACTCCCCCTCCTTAGCCAATAGTCACCCGCAAACGGGTAGACCGACACAACAAACACACAACATCTAACTAAAATAAATTTAAAAACAGAAAAGGCCGCCAACTGGCCACAAAGCCCGGGACACCCCCCCAGTCTCTTACGGCCACGTTGTCGCACAGATAGTCCAGCAGGCCGCCACGAGCATCCTGTACTTGGGGTTGAACTGGACGCAGCGAACGGGGTCCGTGTGGTCGCAGTTGAGCACCGCCGTCCGCAGAACCCCCCAGGCCCTCCGCCGTGCTCCACAGTGCACACGGCCGTCCGTCGACCCGATGAAGACGAATCTGCGAGTCAGAGCTGAAGGAGGCCTCCAGGGGCACCGCCTTGGCAGGCGTCGTGAGGTCGTGACCGCCGCCGTATGGTCGAGAACGATGCCGCCTGACTCGTCGGGGCCGAACTTGAGCGTGTTGAAGGGGCCCTTGTTGGTTGCGCAGGTAGCAGAGCCCGACGGGCTCCGAGTTCGAGCCCCACGTTAGGTGCCAACTTGTGGTTCTCCTTAGGGCCACTGCCTTTGGGAGTACCACGCTCGCGGCGAGACGCTCTACCGCGAAGCGGGTTCGTGTCTCGCGTGGCATGCTGCTCGCCGAGCGCAAAGAGACACCAGTCACGTTGGTAACGGTGATAAACTCTGTTTATTTACAATACAAAACAAATAACAATAGTCAACGGCTAAGCTGGTGAACGTCGTTGGAGCGGGAGGTGGTCCACGGCCGAACGGTCGTTCAACGAAGACAAGCGAAGGCGGACTGGGTAAACGCCACCGGGACGGTTCCCCGCTGCTGCCGCCGCCGCAGCTTCCGAGGACGAAGACCCAGAGCCCCCGCCGTCTCGCTGGGAGCCAGAAGATGACAGCGGAGGCGAAGGGGCCTAATCCATGATAGGGACACGGCCGATCTCCTCTGCGCGGGGGTTCGCATTGGAAATCGTCCCGTGGCGGGGAGAGGAGGAAGCCACTCACGGTGGCAAGCAGCGCGACTCTCTCGCTACTAAAGGCGGCACGCGGCCGCAACAGCGAGCCGAAACGCTGACGCGACAGAATGTTGAGGGATCACAATCCCCACGACACTCGGCCACTGATCCCCTGGGGCACATTGCCCCGAGCCGGTGCTTCCACTGCAGTAGTGCGCATGCTTGACAGAAATTCGGAAAGCCTGGAGCTCACTCTTGTAGCTTTTGCTGTGCTTGCACATAAAGTAAAACGAAGCATAGTAGCAGTTTTCAAGTTTCCATAAACACTTTGCATTTCTAGGACATAAAACGGGTATCAGTTTCTTATATACACTGCCAATATTCTCTCAAAAAAAAAAAAAAGGCCAGAGGTTTAAAAATTTGATTTGTTTTTTATTAGATTTTGGCCGGTAGACGGACCATCGCGTGTAATGCAACGCATCCTCTGCTATTGGAAGCGTGCAGCAAGACGGTGGCATCACGTCACTGCTCCTACCAGAAGGATGGACATTGTGTGCAGCAATCGACCGATAGTTTCTAATCGACGTCGGCTCACCCCAGCATCCTGCAACACAAATTGTTCGGGGCCACATTCGGCGCCAACTCTGTTTACACTAAGGATGAAAATTAAAAACCCTGGTCCCCTTTATGCGCTGGTTAAAATAACTGCGATCATCTCGTTCCCAAAAGGCTTACTCAATCCGCCAGCGAGAAAAGAGCAACCTGATAAAGAGAGGAGCCAAAAATACTTCTCAAACAGATTTTATCGATCACTGACACTGGTGAAAGTCGCGCCGTAGCAGTTACCAAACGGTCGAACACGCAAGCACTTTGTTGGAGCGTATTCCAGCATAGACATACAAAAGCATGGAGTGCGTTACCGTTGTTGCTGCTTTCACCGCGGGGACACGACCGAATCTGAAGTTTGAACTGGCCCTGCGGGTCAAATCACGTGAGAACACACACAGAGCAACACTGGATGCTAGTAGGTTTTCAAATATCAAGGTAGAAACCTATAATCCCAAACGAGATTGAGGAACACGGCCGCATGCAGACATGGCCACAGTGAATGCATGTGACTCATGTCATGCCACATGCTCATTCGCTGTAGTGGTCGAAGCGGGCAGAGCGTCTACGCGGTGTCATACCGACACCACTGTTGATGGCACTGCAAGGGTGGAGCGGCATGCCTCCTTTAGGTGTTGACGCTTCCCATTAAGAAAGCATTTTTCAGAAATTAACGCGAGCAGCATCGCTACTTGCGAACAGACAATTCATTCTACGAAACAAAAGCTACACTACAATAAGATTGCAGAACCTCGGAGCGACATAGGCAAAAGCTTGTCCAAACTGCGCGACTGACATGATTTTGTTGCTCTTGGAACCAGCAACAAATTGAAGTACATTTCTTGTTTGCTCAAACAAATCCCAGGCCAAAATTTTAGTTAAAACGTTTTACTTGTTTTGGCTTGCCATTAGATATATTGATAGAATGCACACTAAAAAAGACCCTGCATGGGCATATAAGCAGCTTAGGCGCAGCTGTCAAGCAGCAGCCAGTTCTTTCCAGCTTCTGTATTGCCTCTAAGGGTTGGTAAAATTCTCCGAGGCAATTTCAAGAATTAGTACCTCCAAAGATTAATAAAAGGACCAAACAGTACCCCAGTTTAACTCTGAGGTTTTCTATTTGTCAGCATACTGTAATACCCCAAGAGATAGCCCATCTAAAATTGACAGCGAACCAGGTGAAAATAAGCAGTGGCCTTAATTTCGGTGTACAACCAAGAAAAAAAAAAAACTATATCTTAGATCATGTTTTTCTGCCAAAGTTGTTATTGCAGCGAGACACAGTGAAGCAAAAATGACTACTTCCCAGTCAACAATGTTGGCTTATATCCCGCCATAGCTACCCAGCCGCATTTACGCCTGAGCTCACCACTGATCTGCACACTACTGATTACTAGAAGTGGGCTATCTTTCAGCTTTTAAAAAAATACCAAATAAAGCTAAAAATAGGGGTGGGTTCTCTCTCAGGGGTAGGGGCATCTCTCAAGATATTACAGCATGTGTTTCCAAAAATTTTAGACATACACGACGAAACGCTTTACAAAACTATTAATCAGCCGAGACTTTGGTCAAATCAGTTACATATCCTCTCGTCGCTAAGACGCACAGCCAATCAAACACTAGGAGCTGCCACCGACGTTCCTAGGGGGCACACATTCGCATGGGGAAACAACATAGCAACCACACAAATTTCTAAATTCTCAGACTTTTCCAAAAGCTTTTTTAAACTTCTCAAGCTTTCAGAAACTTCCCAATATCTCCCAAAACTGCTAAGACCTTTTGAGTGCTTTTCATAGCTCCCTCCCTTAAAGCGACAAAGGGCCTCGGTTATGCCAACAGCAAAAGAAACAAAGAGGGAGAGGCCCTTGCCCCCTCCTTTTCCCAGACGTCAACACAGGGTTACCTCGTTCTCAATCTGCTGCTTGAGCTTGATGTGCGAGTCCTTCATGGCGTTGGCACGGCTGATCTGGCACTCAATGTTGTTCAGCACCACCTGCAGCTGGTGCACTCATGACGAGAAAACGCAGCCGCTGCAATGTGAGCCTCTGCTTTCGTCTGGCAAGCTGCCCTCTCCCCCTTTGAAACGAAGAACTAGTGCGAGGAATTAATTAGAGCCACTCAGAAAGCTACGTTAAGAGCATCGGCACTCCATTCCTCGATTGTTTTGTGTGTGTTTAGTGCACATGTTAGCGCAGAGCGGGTGCAACTGGAGATAGTTTCAATTAAGAAAAGTCTTCCTCAGCATGAGATACTGATCGTCAGGAAGCTCAGGCGATATCGTTTTCTCTGTCGCGGTCTGTTTTAAGGGGGGACACCACTCTTGAAATTGCAATTTTGAGAAAAAACAAATTTTCCTATTTTGTGTATTGTGGTTCCACAACCAATAGTATACTCCTGCAAATTTTTATTGCAATATCTGAAGTATTTACGGAGAAATAAAATATTTTCAGTCAGCCAACGATGAAAAATCACGTGTTTTTGAAATGTGAAACTTCTGTTTCCTATTTTCAAACTGCTGTAGCTTGCAACCAGTATGCCCTAGAAGGATAATCATACTTCTTGTTGGGAAGAAAATTTCTTCACAGTTTCAGTACATTGAATATCTTTGCTCGAGAGTAAACTCTATTTGGGCAAGAACACCATAGAAGTCCAGCTTTCACGTAGAAGAGGCCATGCATATGGCCAAGAATCGAAAAGCCCACCCTGATTGAGACAGACAAAACTAACTAAAACCAGCATTCTTTTATAGAAGGCCACGTAGGTTTGTCTACTTTGTATTTCGATGATGCTTACCCTGCCCATACTTGATAATGTTGGTTCGTGTATTGCAAGCATACCCAATTCTCACTCATTTCACAATCAATGTCCAGATGCTGACAACAAAATGACACTCAAAGAAAGCGTTTTAAGTTTCGAACTCACTCAGCAAAGCCATTTTGGAAATCGGGTGTAAGCAGAAGGGCTCTATCACAGCTCTTGGTGCCTTTTAGTTGCCTACCACCAGTAAAAGCAAATGTAGTGGTGTGGAAACTTTAAACAGGTTTTCTCAGTTTCACTTTTTTGCAAATAATTTTGTTTTAGGGAATCTCTCATTTCAATGAATTGCCGAATGCATTCTTTACTGTGGATGTTTCTGAAGTGAAATTTAATGAGGAAGGGGGCTAAGCATTTATTTTTCTATTTAAATAAAGTTCTTATCTCCAAAAAGTAGAGTTTTGATGAGGAGAAAATGCCCCATTATGTGGAATGCTTTTCAAATTGACATTTTGGATTAAAAAAACACGAATTTGAAGGTAATAAATAGATAGCCCTCCATCGATATGTTCTAGGTAAGGCTGAAGCTAAGAAATGCTCAATATTCTCCAGCAATTTTATACGATAGATTTCTACCAACTGAGGCGACTTACATCAATAGCTGTGTACTTCCCCTGTAGCTTATCAGAAAATAGTCCTACAGAGATGAAATTTCATACATAGAGTGCATTTAGGCAACAAGATGAATAGACATCTCCAAATTTCATCAATATTGAGCGACTGGTTTAAAAGTCGACATTTGAAGGTGGTGTCACCCCTTAACATGTTTGGAGGCCGGAAAAGCGCTTTCTGGGATTTCAGGTGGAGGTTCGGATGACTGACAATCCATGATTTTGAGCACCAAGATGGCCGAAGGAATCGTGACACTGAAGAGTAGCTGATTCCTGGCTCTGGGAGTAATCAAATGCGCCGGAGTCAGCAGGATGGCAAAATATATATCTCCTGAGCTCCAAAATGGCTATAGCTTTGAGGCGTTTTCCAAAAATCTATGCTGACAGAGTCAAGTCAATGATTATTATCAATCAGAGTTGTGCAATATTCGAATTTTCAAATAGTAGTTTCAAATAATACGCTGTTCAATCTTCGCTTTGAGATCAACTCGCGATATTTATACTTCTCAAAGTGGTGGTGTGAGACCACGTTGAGAGCACATTTTCACCGAGAACCCATGCACTGCGGGAAGCAAGACCGGGAGCTCAGCGATAGTGCTTCTTTGCAGTACATGGGTGCCTCGATGAACGCACTCGACGGGGCCAAACGCTCACTGAATATCCAAAAGAGTATGTTACACAGTAATGCCTTGACAACCCCATTCATCATTTGCACTTTTTTCTTTTCGATGAAATTTACATTAGTAAAAAATTTGCATATAGTGAGCATACTTACAGAAGCCACTTGATTGGGACTTCGCAGGCATCGTAAAACGTCGCAGCAAATGCGGCGTTTACATCCTCCAGTTTATAAATAGAGTTACATTAAAATTAACTGAGCTTAGAAGTGGATGCTCCAGTTTATAAATAGAGTTACATTAAAAATTAACTGAGCTTAGAGTGGATAGTGGAAGGTTGGGAATAGCCTTCATGAGTTCAGCTGAATTTTCCTTTAAAGGGATACAGAATCGAAACTTGAAATATAGAGAAAACATCAAGAAATGAGTTCAATATGATCAGCTAAGCCTGTAATGAATAATCGCACGGTCGTATTTTGAGCAGATGGCTATATTTTTGGTTCTAAATGCCGGGATTTTGGCGAGCGCTTCAAAATCAGCCATCGAAGAGCGCGATGCATCTCGGGAGATCCGGCAGACGTCTTGACGTCATCATGCCTCGGAGGACCAAGCGTACCGTAGTGACGAGTTTTGCCACTTGGAGGCGTCAACGCGTTACAATCTCGCTTTGTCGAAGTACCCAAGGGCTGTAGATATCGCGGAGCCGGCAGAGCGCAGAGCCGCAGAGGCAGAGGTGTCAGAGCTGCCTCAGCTGCCTTGAGTGTGCGATGGCGGGTCAACATGACGAGAGTGGTGGCAGCGGCAGTGGGTACGATGACATTAGCGAAGACGAAGACGTCAACAGTAGTGATGGGACGAATCACCGGAGATTCGGACAGATTCGGAGATTCGTCGCTGGTTGCAGACGGCAGCGTGAACCTTGTCGTAAACCTTGCGAATGCGGTCAGTTGTGTTTTTTTTTTTAGGTACTGTTATTGCATATAACCAGATTTCGTCTTGTTTACTTCAACGCGCCCAGGTCCAGCTGAGCTGATCGGTGTGGTTGGCGTAGGCCTAACCAATGCACGGTCTCGGTTTCTGCGCGGTTTCGCGGTGATCGGTAAAATAAAATGTAGCGAAATGCTGTGTATTATTCATAATGTGGCGCAGCGCGCAATAAATATATTCAGGCAAGGAAATGATTCGTCTCCTTCTCCAGAGCTGCGTAAGACGCGAGAGCGATGAAAAGTGTTGCTAGTCCCAACTTCGACCGCGTACCGGCACCGGCGAAGAAAAACGTCGCACTGTCGTTTCTCCGTTCTCGGCAGCAAGTTTTGTATACGTGAACTTTATTTGATGAAAAAGAAACAACACAGGGGTGTCCAACGCAACTTTATTGTTCAGAAACAAACACTAATTCAGATATAATTAACTAGAAAGGTACAAATGCAGTACAGGAGACTGTGATAGTACGGCGCAAGGAGTTTTAGATTGTTTCCCGTGTTCCGATAACAATACCGCAGTGGACACACGTTGAAGATAATCGAATCGAACATACTCACTTGTGTGGGTGCTACTGGTGCTATTAGACGTATGGAGCCTTACGAAGCGTACCATTCTCGTGCACGCTAGCGCTAAATTCAAGCGCCTGTAGATAACGAGTCATGACCAGTCTGAGAATAGTCGCTTGCTGACGCGGCGCTACAGCGAAGATCGAGTCGCCGTACGAGATACGGAACATGTCGATTTCACATACAGATGTCTGCAGCTTAGCAGGCAGACAAAAGTCTCTACGCGCCCGATGAGCGTCTACACGAAGCGACGCTGCGGTTGCCAGTGCGTGTCAGCTTGAGTGCGCTTCGGAAGAGGGTCTAGAGTGCCGGACCTAACTGCGCAGTACCGGTGCTCAATCGAGTCCAGTGACGTCGCAAGCATCGTAGTTGCGTGCGTGACGTTGTCGACACCAGGTACAATGTCGTGCAGGCATGAACTAATTGCAGTAGGACCAGGGACTGACCAGACGCACTTCACTGACGCACGCGAGCAGCTGCCACAACGCAAGACGCCATGTTGTTAGACTGCTGCTCGACTTGCGCTTTGGCCGACTGATGTCGATCACGAATCCTCCTATGGAGAAGCGCAGAGACTCTGTGCAGTACTGCACGACTATTTCCGATGTAATTAACCGTCGATCGCTACCAGATTGCTGCACGCTACGCGGACAACCTGGTCTGCAGTTCGGAGACATGTCGCAGATGAGCGACGAACGCTACTCACTTGCGTGCGCAAAGGTGTGCTACTGGTGCTATTTTGACCGTAATTATGGGCACGAAATGTCCTTCTGCCGAACAGCACGTACGGCATCGATCTCTTGCGGGCGGTGGGGGGGGGGGACTGCTGCGAACCTTGGGCGAGCACGGTCGACGTCTCCGGTCTCCGGGAACCCCGAAGTACGAGAACGTGATCTTCGCGTAAACATCACCTCGCTCCGTCGACCCGCCGCTGCACCGGCTGCACGTCCGCCGAATCCCGCCGGGCTGGGGCGGCCACGCCAAGCCTGACGAGATCCACGAGGAACTTATCGCGCTTGTGTTTCGCCGCAAGGGCAGCCGCGGTGGTCACTGCCATGACCCCGCCGACAACGCCGGAGGTTCCTCGTGCCCAAGAAAGTCTCTTCAACACGCCTGCCCCACAACCGACTGTCGCCGAACCGCCCGGGCGATGAAAACATGCGCTTGTATTTCCACGTGCACCAAGCATGCCTATTTTGGTCGTAATCCGGAACCGAAACCAATTTTCCCGCGATGTCTGGTTACCGTTCTCGACAAACATCCGAAATCTTATAAACAAAGCGGAACATTTCATTCATTACTATGATATTATATTACAACAATATTTTGTGCACTTTGTAGAATTTAGTGAATTTAATATCACGAAAAGTTGAAACACACATAAACGTGATCTGGCAACCATGGCAACGCTCCGAATTTTTCCGAACTTTTCCACTTCCAGATCGACGCCTCGGTATTGCGTTCAGGCCTAGGCAATCTATACCAGTGAGTGGACATACCGCTGTGGCGCTGCTTTCAGAGGCATGTTGTCGTCACGACATTCCATTGAAGCTTCATAACCAACTACCAGGTGGTTTTTGATTATCGTTTAATTCACTTTAAAATATGTTTTCTTGCGTTTTCTAGCGCAATATTTATGTTTCTGTGGTTCTACTGCTACCTGCGTCGTGTTGAAACAAAGAAATGAGCTCCAGAATTTGGTTTCCGTACCCCTTTAAAGGGGCCCTGCAATCATATTTAAGCATCTACCTTTTTTGCGGTTTCCACGTCTCTTGGGGTTCGGGCAAGCCAGCGGGCACGGAGAGAGTAACTAAATATCAGTGCGTCATATTTGAACCGGACGACGCGGAAACCTCCTCCACCTACGAGGGCGACCCGCGTTGCCGAAAGCGCGCGATATGTGACGTCTTAGGTCCTGGCCTTACTACTGGTCAGAGCCGCTAGAAGCTTTTTTTTAGTCGAGATACAAAATATAAGTGTCGCGAACCGTTTCAATTATGTATGAAAGTAGTTTTTGTTCAGTATTTTAGATCAGAAAAGAAACAAATGCAGTTTATAAAGTACGGAAACAAGAAATGACCCGTCGACATACCCGCCACCAAGCGGCGGAAAAAACGGCGCATACTAGAAAGGGCTAGTGGGATGAGACACCGACGAACAGCGAGCGTAGAAAGATCCCGGGTGTACGCGGCGGCGCTGCGGTCGTATACCGGCTCGAGGATCAGATCGGTTCCGAGCGTTCCAAAGGCCTTCGGCGCGGGCCCTGCTGGCGATTTGGCCATTTGGCGGTATGGCAGCGCGAAGTGGCTCCCGTTCTGAACTGATATTTACCCCGTGTTTGCTGTCGTTTGTGGCCAATGAAGTGTTATGCCGAAATAGTCTTTAATCGCGCAGCAAATGCAATGCGAGCCGCCCTGGCCGCCCGCTTCATACAGCCTATCCAACACATGCTTTAGTGGCGCCCTCTCGAGCCGTCGACACGGAGTGCGGCAGCCGTGAGCGCTCGAATGGCTCACTACCCCTCCTCTAGTTCACGGCCACTCAAGCCAGGACCTACGACGTCATGAAGCAGGTTATTTTTTGCTTGTTTTTGTAATTCTAATTTGCCTATAACTTTTAAAATAAAGCGAAATTTGAGAAAAGAAAGGTTTCATTAAGTTACTACGTTCAGTGCGCTCAGGTTCGGTGCAAATTAAAAACCAGTCAAAAAGTTGTTGCAGGGCCCCTTTAAGCACGGTGCACAGTAGTGAAAGGCTTGGAGAAGCTATCCGATTAGAAAATATTCAGCCAAAACCATTACTTGCTTCAAATTTTAAATCCACTATTCATACATGCCCATTATCAATGACTCAAAAAACACGAACCAAAAAGTCAATCGATTGCTTGACACTTGTTTTCGTTTACTATACCCACGTGACTGCAACTCAGTCCTGTTTGCTAAAATAACAAATATAAAAGCGGGAGAATCGACTCAGAAGGGCCTCTACCCACAAAAGGGCACACACAAATATTGCTCAGAAATTAATTAAACATCCTCGTTGTTTCCTCGTTGGAAACTTTAACATTTGAGTGTCAACTGGCCACAAGAGAACACACTTTTGATCAGGTGGAACTACAATGGACTGCTCGGAACACCAAAGAACGACTTTTGCCGGACAACATTTGCCATTTGCCATGGTAAAGAAGATCAAACGGTGTAGAAGTAGACCCTATGGTACACAGTGGCATAAAAGCGGAGGGGGGAGGGGGTATCATGTTCCCAGACATCTACGGTAACTCGGGGAAGGGAGGGAAAATTCTTTCTTCTGCCTCTGCCCCCCCCCCCTTTATCCCCCAAACAATTCCAATGCCACTGATGGTACCCATGAAGCAGAGAGGGCAAGAAACTGCCTATTAGACCAATCATGGAGAAAAAAATGCTCATGATACCACCCTCCAATCTGTTTCGGTGAGATCTCCAGCAAACAGAGCATCGGATACAAGCAAGATTGCGAGACTGCCATGTTGCACTTCACCAAGACGTGGTATGGTAAAGCAGGCAGTCCCTAGAAGTCACCATCAAACACGTTTCCAATGTTGGCCGCTCAACAACTATTATGGGTATTCAAAAGACAATCTAAGTTTACTCAGTGGACTAAACTTCTTCTCCATTTCTGTGTTCACACAGGTCTAAACATCCTTAGAAGCTCGTTTAGAGGGACAGTATCAGATGTGCCGGCGCTGGGACAGTCTTTGACGCAACACCAACGCTCATCAAAGTTCGCTGAACTTTGTCTTCAACTGCACCGCTTTTGAAAGTGGTTTGGAACACCTAAGCAAGAACAGTGGACCAACAACGTATCAAAACTTGCAACTGACGTGTCAACTGCTTACGTATGCATGGCCGGCACAGAGCTGGCGAAGCAAGATTTGAGAGCAAGTGTGTGATCAACGAGGGGTGGGGGAGGGAAAGGCGAACACTTCCGGTCGAAGAACAGCGGAAGAAAAAAGCAATAAATGTGCCAAACCATCTTTGACCTTTCGGAGGAGCACAAAAACTTCAAATTCGGCTTTCTGAAAAAGAAAACTTTTTCGCTACAACTACGTTGCTTCTAGGCTTTAAATTTTGAGGGTGATGTATAACTATCAAGTCTAACCATATAGTAAATTTGAAAAAAAAAATTTGCATTTGGGGGTGTCAGTGCTTTTAAGCATTTTTTCATTGCTTGGTTCTCATTCAGTTTTGAAAGCTCGAAAAGTACATATTCTTACTCGACCCGCATTGAGTCTCAATTCCTTCTGGATTCACAGCACTCTGGAGTCTTTTCTATGTTTATGTAAATTGCACAAGAAGGAACCGTTCTGCAGCCAAAGGTGGACTTAGCAATTTGCTGCTCTAGGCAGTTTTTGAAAGTGCCACCCCATGCTCCTGATCGCTTGCATTGACCTAAGGTTTACTTCAAACACCCAGCCTTCTTCTCTTCGTGGCGACGTCCACTCATTCGCTACTGCGCCGCACCTTCCGCAATTCAGGATCATCTTTGCCGCCAGCCCGTACCTTGTACCTGGCACCACCGTAAGCCCTGACTGAAGACATTGCTCACACGGTGTCGTCGCGAGCAGTTTCATCACTGCGACTTGAACGACTAAAAACTCTTCACTTTCTTCCGCGCTCACCGGTCCTCGCTTTCGGCAAAGAGCTTCATCTTACGTTCCGTCGCTGACACGGAACTAAGCGACGCTTCTACTGCCGTGGCCTGCTCGCGGGCCGCTTCTGGTGATCCGAAGCATGGTTGCAAACACGCAAAAATGGAATGACCCGTGCTCGTTGATGGTGTTTCTTCCGCAAACGGAACAGCATCCGAAGTGCTGGGCAACAAGTCGACTTCAGCATAGCGCTGCCCGTCAACAAAGGACTCACTTTTGGAAGCCAGCGGACGAGTCTTCTTTTTACGCAACGGTGATTTCCGCTTGCGGCTGCTGAAAGCGTGCGCTGTCTTGTACTTCTTTTAAAAAGATTGTCGAGCCATGATCGTCGGGGCGGTCCAAAAATGCAACACCCGAGTGACGAAAACTTAACTTTTTCAGCGCCAACGAGCTCGCAATGCGAGACTGCGGCAAGAGAAGAGCAGACGATGGTCCCCCGTGAGCGCGCTGGTTGCTAAGGGGCAACGGTGCAGCGAACCAGTGGCAAGCTGTGCTTTGCTCACGTGGCGCGGAAAGCCAACCAGGAGCCGCCATTTCCCTCGGAGAGGCCTTAAAACTTTTGCTCTTTATGCGTTTGTTTCTCATCGAGCGGGCAGCCGACGCGGGAACTTTGAAGGCCACGAAGCGCGCTTTCCATCAACACCAAGATGGCGGCACTCCGTGGCACCGTTCCGGAGATATGGTGCTTCAATAAATTCCATTTGTTTGTGAACTCGCGCAAATATTTCGTTACCTCGGGTTATATAGGTGTTTTATTACGGCACTTCGTGACGATTTTTAGCGGAGAAACTTCAGAAACGCACAAAATGTGAACTATAAAGTCAAAAATTTGACTTAAAAGCAACAACAATTTTTTGGTAATTTTTTGCAAGTTGAAAGCCGCGTTTCCCCTTAAATTAACGAGATTCGACTATAAAGCATAAAGCACAGTCACACGACATATCTCTCTCTTGTGCACACCGCTTTACAGAGAAGTTTCATAGTGGGTCCCGGCTCGGACATGCCGTGTGCACAGAGTAAGCTCGAGAAATGTCGGCGTCACTCTGGCCAGTGAATCTTGCCGGCCCCCAATCTCTGCCGCCCCAGGCAGCTGCCTACTCTGCCCATTAGTAAGACCCCCCCGGAAGCAGTCTGGGCTCACCACTCCTGCAGGACCTTGATGACGGTGCCGATGTCCTCCGTGCGGATGTCCCGTCCAATGGTGTAGTCCACCTCCAGCTGGTTGTTCTTCTGGTCCAGCTTGCCCCGCACCACGTCCGCATAGATCACCTCGATGATCAAGTCCTCCAGCTCACGCAGGTTCTTCATGTCCAGCTCTTTGAGCAGCGTTGAGTATGGGATGCACTGCAAGGAATTCGTAACAGCCGAGACGGAGCGTTTGGGCACACCCTCACACGGTCCGACGAAAGGAATGTCGTCGGTTCACCTCAATGCGGGAAAAAACGAAGGAGAATACGAGTTGCGGGTGCGAAGTGCCTCTTAACCCTGCCAATAAAGCGGAAAGAGACAGCGTGTGCGGCGTGCTTCGAGTTGTGCTTAGTTGGTGCGAGGCAAATATAGCGTCGCACGCACAATGTCGTGCGACACCAGAACCAAACTTATGGCCACAACAAGTACATCATGGTGTCACAGTGTCAAGTCACAATGTAATGTGACGTTATATCGGCGTGACCGCGTCGTCTGATGTGACATTGGGTCACCTGACGTCAGTGTGAGGTCACGGTGTCGTGTGACAACCTTCACGCTGACGCTGTCACCTGAACACTGTCCAATAAATTTGGCAGGCACGCGATGGTCCTTCCTCATAGTTTTTCGTGAAATCACGTCGAACTTTTTCTCAAGAATCTAAACCCTTAAAACACATTCTGTGTTAAATGACATAAAAGAGAAGAATGTGAACAGACTCTTTTGGCAGTCGTTAGGAGTAGCGGTAGTTTGGTGGCATTAAAAGAAGGTGACAAAGTCCGACATTCCAATGAATGGATGTCATACCATGCCATGACTCGGAGACCTTCGTTGTCTATGAATGAAAGGCTGTCAAGTTCACTGGCCCTCACTGATAATTTATTGCACAAGATATAAAATTGTTTTTAGTGTTTGCTTACGAACAGCACTCTTTCACGTGGGGAGCAAGAGATGAAAGAAACTGCCCTGTCCTTCCCAACCTGTCCACGACTATCAAATGGGGCTGGGCATCGACTAAAAATTTTAACTGTATTAATCGCCACTCTTTAATCGTTTTTAAAAAGAAAAGTCAAAATAAAATTTTATTGCCTTTGAAGATTATGTGATGAGCGGCCCAATGAAGGCAAAGCCAAGCTAGCGAATTAGGCAACGCACTTCGCTCTCACACAGGTGGCCAGGCTTCAAATCCCACCACCGCTAGTCTTTTTTTTTTTTATATTAACCAGTTAAATTATTAATTGCAGTTAAAGCATTAATATATTATTTGGTAGGTTATTAAAGCATTAATATGCTTTAAATAATAAAGCATTTAAATAAGAAATTAATATATTACTTTGTAGATCAAGTGCCCAGCCCCACTAAAAGCACTTTTTCCACTTTAAAGGGGCCCTGCAATGGCTTTTTTACTAATTTTTAATTTGCACCAAACCTGAGCGCACTGAACGTAGTAACTTAATGACGCTTTTCTTTTCTCGAATTTCGATTTATTTTAGAAGTTATAGGCAAATTAAAATTACAAAAACAAGCAAAAAATAACCTCCTTCATGACGTCCTTGGTTGCTTGAGTGGCCGTGAACTAGACGAGGGGTGGTGAGCTGAGCGAGCGCTCACGGCTGCCGTACTCCGTGTCGACGGCGCGAGAGGGCGCCACTAAAGCGTGTTCTGGATAGGCTGTATGTAGCGGGCAGCTAGAGCGGCTCTCATTGCATTTGCTGCGCGATTAAACACAAATTCGGCATGACACTTCATTGGCCACAAACGACAGCAAACACGGGGTAAAGATCAGTTCAGAATGGGAGCCACTTCGCGCTGCCATACCGCGAAACGGCCAAACCGCAAGACAAAGCTGCTCACCGAAGGCCTTGGGAACGCTCAGAGCCGGCCGGGTCCTTCGGTCCCCTACGGCCGCAGCGCCGCCGCGTACATCCGGGACCTTTCCGTGTCGGCGCCTGATCCCACTACTCCTTTCTAGTAGGCGCCGCCTTTTCCACCGATTGGTGGCGGGTATGTCGACGGATCATTTCTTGTTTCCGTACTTTATAAACTGCATTTGTTTCTTTTCTGATCTCAAATACTGAACAAAAACTACTTTTATAAATAATTGAAACGGTTCGCGCCACTTATATTTTGTATTTCGACTAAAAAAGAAGCTTTTAGCGGCTCTGACCAGTAGTAAGCCCAGGACCTAAGACGTCACATTACGCGCGCTTTCGGTACCGCGGGTCGCCCCGTCGGTGGAGGAGGTTTCCGCGTCGTCCGGTTAAAATATGACGCACTGATATTTAGTGACTCTCTCCGTTCCCGCTGGCTTGCCCGAACCCCAAGAGACGTGGAAACCGCAAAAAAGGTAGACGCTTAATTATGATTGCAGGGCCCCTTTAAGGGGGACACCACCTAAAAATTGCAATTTTTAAGAAAAAATATAACTTTCCTATTTTGTGTATTGTGGTTCCACAACTAATAGAGTATACTCCTGCAAATTTTTATTGCAATATCTGAAGTATTTACGGAGAAATAAAACATTTTCGGTCAGCCAACGATGCAAAATCACATGTTTTTGAAATGTGAAACTTCTGTTTCCTATTTTCAAACTGCTGTAGCTTTGCACCGGTATGCCCTAGAATGATGATCATACTCTCGTTGGAAAGAGCATTTCTTCACAGTTTCAGTACATTAAATATCTTTGCTCGAGAGTAAACTCTATTCGGGCAAGAACACCAAGAAGTCCAGCTTTCACGTAGAAGAGGCTATGCATATGGCCAAGAATCGAAAAGCCCACCCTGATTGAACACAAAACTGACTAAAACCAGCATTCATTTATAGAACGTCACGTGGGTTTGTCTGCTTTGTATTTCGATGATGCTTGCCCCACCCATACTTGCTGATGTTGGTTCGTGTATTGCAAGCATACCCAATTCCTCACTCATTTCACAATCAATGTCCAGATGCCGACAACAAAATGACACTCAAAGAAAGCGTTTTAAGCTCGGACTCACTCAGCAAAGCCATGCTGGAGATTGGGTGTAAGCAGAAGGCACCATCTACGCTCTTGGTGCCTTTTAGTTGCCACCACTACCAGTAAAAGCAAATGTAGTGGTGTGGAAACTTTAAACAGGTTTTCTCAGTTTCACTTTTTTGCAGCAACTTTCGTTTTAGGAAATCTATCATTTCAATGAATCGCTGAATGTATTCTTTGCTGTGGATGTTTCTGAACTGAAATTTAATGAGGAAGGGGGCTAGATATTTATTTTTCTATTTAAATAAAGTTCTTATATGCCAAAAAGTAGAGTTTTGATGAGGAGAAAATGCCCCATTATGTGGAATGCTTTTCAAATTGACATTTTGCATAGAAAAAACACGGATTTTAAGGTAAAAAATAGATAGCCCCCTTCACCATATGTTCTAGTTAAGGCTGAAGCTTAGAAATGCTCAATATTCTCCAGCAATTTTATACGATAGATTTCCTTGCCAAGTGAGGCGACTTACATCAATAGCTGTGTACCTCCCCCTGTAGCTTATCGGAAAATAGTCCTACAGAGATGAAATTTCATAGAGTGCATTTAGGCAACGAGATGAATAGACCCTCCAAATTTCATCAATATTGAGCAACTGGTTTAAAAGTCGACACTTGAAGGTGGTGTCACCCCTTAATGATTGATACCCAACAATTTCTACAAATTGCTATTTTCCTTTCTTTTAATTGGAATGACTGGGCAGTGTTTCTCTCATCAAAGCATACCAAAGCCATGAGCAGTAAAGCCACCAGGTTCTGCTCCTCAATGTAGCTCCATTAGCGAAAGGAGATACTTAACTATAATTATAAAAACGAGAAATCCAACCATTTTGAACAGAAATCCTACCACCACTGTTAAGACCACAATATAGGATCTGGCAGTCATGACACAACCCTTCACATGGGTTGTGTCATGTTCTGTTCTTGTTTGTTTTCTATACTTCGTTTCACTTTATCTGCGAGCGAAGCCAAAGCTAGAAGCGCAAGACCAGCGCTTTTTGCATATCTCCCCAGCTCGCGCGCTCGAGCAAAGCCTGAACGCACAGAGCTTTCGTGCTTGCGTTTCCAGCTTTGCCTTCGCTCGCACATAAGGTGAAACGAAGTGAGCGCTGACCGTAAAAAAGAAACAGTCAGAAGAAACAATTCTTCATTTCTGTCCCACTGTGACATCTTGGGGGTCGAAGTAAAGGCCGGCTGCACAGCGCTTGTTTTCCCCGTTTCGCGAACTCTGAGGCTTACTGTCCTTTATGTTAAACTTACGGCAAGTCTGACCAAGTAGATTATCCGTCACCAAAATGTGTTCTGTTCCTGTTTGTTTTCTAAAACCGTGACCATAAAAAACAAATAATCGAAAGAAAAAAAAGAGTGAGCTTTTAAATTAAACATTTTTTTGCAAAAACCCTTAATAAAAATTGATTCCTGATCCACACTTCATAAATGTGAAGGGCTTACTAATCCTTATCTAATCGAGGTCATAAACTTACTTTATGATTCATCTAAGATTTATTTTTCGCGCAGACGGCTGGCATCTGTACATAACATGCGTGGCGCTTGCTGTCCAAGCCTTCATTCCTAAAGTAACAAAAAGGGATTGTCTCAGAGATAGATCAACTGAGGAAGTCTAAACTTGCAAAAGGTGGAAGAAATTGTATACAAGCATGCTAATAAAAAGCTCCTAAAAGTAAAAAAATATTGATAAAGGGGGAAGCTCCAACAACCAGTGCCCCATCAGATACAAAGCATCAATGAAATGTTGCAATGACGTCAGACTGACATAACCTCACTGGGGAGAGACGGTTTGTCCCAGCTTCCCATTCACAGCTACCGTGTCGTGGTTCCTCCAAGATTTTCAAGTTCTGCAGACCCTAATGTTTGCACATTTTGCAAATCTTCGTTATTTCAAAAGTTCAAGGGCTTGCAAACATTCTCAGCACAAGTAGAAATTTCAGGATCTGCTGAAAGAGTCAAACTGTAGGCACTGCAAATCCATCCCCTGGTCTCTAACCAAAAGTGGCACAAACCCACCAACACTGTATCCATGCCCTCATATTCTCAATAAAAGCATTCACTACAGTTAATGTCACTCACCAGCACTACTTGAATAAACCCTTTCCTAAATTCAGTCTGGCCACTTTGATCACTATCATCTGAGGAATGGCATATGTGCCGTACTAATGGCGGTTTTGTGGTTAACTGATGATGAAAGAAGTTAAAGATGCTCCGAAGCGGATGATGCGAGGTCTATACATTTGAGACGTTACTATGATGTGACGCAGAAATTGAGAACAAGAGTTGTGTAAGCGTTCCTTTCTAACCCTATTCTGGTCAATCTGTTGGCGGCACATAATCGGCTTTACATCCCTTTGATGTATAAAATTTTATCATGGCTTCAATATGAGTCGGTGCTTCGCCCCTACCAGTTGCATGCTTGTCACCATCAAAGCTGAGAGATCCGGAAAGAATTGTAAGGTAAAAATACAATTTTTCTCGACTGCTGTTTACTAGTGAAAGTGATGGTGCTCGGTAAAATACTACAGACTGCAGGTCGATTACCGCCATTAGTAGGGTAGAAGATAAACTGCAGGTTCAGCCACCAGATGGCACTGATTTCGAAAAGGGTCCATTGGGTCAAATTTGGCTTAACTAAGCTTAGTGAAGACCAGTAGGGTTACCAGCACAATTGACAGAAATGCAACAAAAATAAGAACGGTGCCGTGTCACCTTAGTTTTCGTTGCCAGCGAAACAATCGTGAGGTGTCGCAGCTTGGTGATCATGGCCGGAGTCAGCACTGGAAACTGGTCCTTGTTATCTGAAGGATGGAAAGAAAGCCAGGCTCACGTCAACGACAAAGGCAAATTTTGAATTTTAAGTGCCAAGCTAATAAAGAGCAACGGCACACCCGAGGAAAAAGACTAAGGATTAATTTTGACCACGTGGAAATTTTCTCACATGCAACCGAAGACTCGTTTGACCTCTTGTAATAAACCTCAGTCAGATTGTGGGCACCTCGGCTGGGATTCGAACCTGCCAACTGGGAATCCATAGGCCGGTGCTTTGCCTTAGAGCAGTGCATTCTCAAACTGGGTTCCTAAGAACCCAGAGGTTTCCCGAGCTCCTAAATTTCATCAACCGTCGAACCCCTAAGCGAGGTATGCGTAACTAGGAGTCAAGAGCTCCTTACTTATGCACACTATTGTTTACAAGGTCCGTAAGCTTTTACACCTCTTTATAGGATAAATGCTCTGATTCGGCGGGGTCGCTTGGCCATCAGTCAAGAGTCACAGCCTCTCCTCTATGTCAAAAGGATCGGGAGCTTTTGCCTCAGAGCACCGGGTCAAAAGAGACAAAAAAGCCAGGCACGTCTCACCATGATAGCTGGCGTAAGTCCCAAAGGCAAACAGGTTAAGGAGGTTCAGGTAGGTGCTGTGGGGAGCCGTTGGCAAGCTGGAAGAGGAAAAAAGAATGCCTGGCTTCGAAGTTTCGTCAAACACGATAAAGGTGCGACGGCATTCGATGGAGGTTTTAACGAGCGGCATTTTTTAGCGGAACAATAGTGAATGCAACACGTGACGAAGGAACTGTGAACGTGTAATGGACTTTTCTTCTTCGTCCATGCACCTCTTCTTTGGAGGCATTGCGTAATTTTCCCCGAAATGCCATCGAGCGTACGATCTGACCGTGAAATGCCTCCACACCTACCGACTGTTCTACTAATACACGATTCCTACCCTACTATGCGGCCCCTGTTCCTACACAGCAGAGAAAAGGGGGTGAGGGGAGTGTCGGCGCACCGCTTAACCCCCACTCTGCACAGCGCTATCCTTCTGGTTGTATGCGCCACAACATCGAACCGACAGCTGCGCTCTGACATTCACTCCCACGGCCTCGCTACAGCAAAGCCAACACCAACACGAGCGAGCGAAGATCATGCATGGTTTCCATACAAAGCTATCAGCTTAAGAGGGTGTGGCCGTGAAACTTGGTCGTGCCACGCCGCAGGCTGCTCCTTTACCTCCTGTATGTTGGGCATGTCGAGCAGTTCTCCGAAGACATACACGCCTGGGGCTTCCGTGACTTGCTTGATGAGTTCGGCGGCGCGGCGCCCTTGGCCGTCTTGGCCAAAAGCAGGTACTGTTCCAGCTGCGACGACTGCATCGGCGCAGTGGGGCTCTTGTTGTCCGACATGGCGTGCCACCGGCGGGTCCAGGAACTGCACAAACCCACCAAGTCATGAAGAGGGGTTGGGAAGAGAACCAGGCAGCAGAAATGAATTATGCTATTCTCACAAAATTTAAAAACTTGTATACAAAAAAAAAGAAAAAAAAGCAGCTTAATTATTTTCAGGTGAAATTTAGGCAGTTTACAATATACTGGGCTCACCGACCAGTTTGGCTACGTTGCCACTGACTGCCACAATGCAGCGAGGGAACTTTAGCCTTTCTGTAAGTGCGACAACATTGCTGCACCTCTACACGTGCAAGAAATGGCCCGCTGCCTCTATCAACTAAAGTTATAGCGGCGGCACGCATGCGCCAAAAGCCTGGTGAAATCGGTGGAGCCTACGAAAAGTGTAAAGAACGTCCCAGCAAAGAAGTGAGCTTGTTAGCTCTCTTAGGTACTGATATAAGTCCTTGATAACATCAAACTTGCACACGGCTTTTTTTTCTTTTTCCAGCATCAAATTGCTGGTTTTTAGAAGATAGATTATTGATGACAGAAACAGAACACTTACAGCAACAGAGCATAATCAAACTCCAAAACATAATTTTGGTTCGGCATGTGCTCTTTGCTGTCGACTAACGGAAAACTTTGTTGGTGCTCCGCTTCATAGTAGCAAACTTTTCACACCAATGGAAATACCATGACTTTGCAAAGGAAACCAACAATAAGGCACATTAGTCGTGCGAATACCCTCTGTACTATCGCAGTGAGTACAATCAAATACCGTGGAAGCCAATATTGGCAACTCCCGCAGGAAAGCGGGCGAAAAGTGATTGCAGCGCGCAGCGCCCTGGCGAGCTCGGAGTCTCCGCTAGCAGTCCAATTCTCCAAAATGCGTTGGTTTTGCCTATCTCCGTGGGAGGTGACCAACAAAAAAGAATTGTCACGGACATTCGCTGCTTTGAAAGTTAAAAAATGGGTGCGAGCTCATGAGTGAAGGACATTTTCTCGCGTGGGAAAGATGTTACAGTTTGTGGGGGGCAATTTTGGAGTTCTCCCGAAGAAAACGTTCTGTCACAACTTATGTAAGCCAGGCAAAACACGAATGTATGCCTTCGCGCTGTTTCGCGAAAAGGAAATGTACAAACATTTCAGAACATAGCTTCGTTTCAACTTTATTGTCCTTATCAGTCAATTCGTTTTGTTGTTGCAATTCCCATTTCTTATGAACGTCTTGCTTATAACCGTTTCGTCGAATAGGCGAGCTGGCTAATCCCGTTAAGATCGTCCCCGGATGAAGAAGCAAAAGTCGATTTCGAACCACGTACGTTACGGCGATGTCAGAATGCTCTGAAAGAAATCGTTGTGCATATGCAAATCTGACGCTATTATAGATTAATAAAAGCGGAGTTACGAAAAAAGCAGACTTCTCGCGCTTGCAAAGAAAGAAGGGGAGAGCGCCGTAGCCCCCCAAAAAAGGTAATTTCAGTCACGTTGTCTACAGTGCACAAATTCCGATTGTTTGCAAGGCGACGACTAACATCTTCTGCTTCGCTGCCTCTTTACTTCTGTGATAAAGGCAGACACCCGTTGAACCGTCTCCAGTCTTTCCTTTTTTGAGTCTTCTTTCATTTATATTTTTGAGGCGACGCACACTCTGCCGCGTTCTTTCTTCCTCCTGCTTTTATGTTGCTGTTTTTTTGTTGTTGTTTTTGTTTGTTTATCCCGACGTGTAAGCCAATCGCGTATCCTTGTTTTACTTGGCTTAGTGTTTACTCTCTTTCCTTCTCTTCGACCCCCGGTTCGTCTGTTGGTCTGCTACGCCGCTACGCTAGGCTCGGAAATTTTGAGGGCCGTCTGCAACCTTGTTGTTGTTGTTTTCTTCCACTGTCGCTCTGCGACAACCTCCTATTTTCGCCTTTCGATTGAGTTTCTGATCCGAAATCGTCATACGTGCTTTTGATATTTATTACATATATTAAGAAGTGTAAGCTTGTAGTGCATTTTTATTCGAATTTTATTTGTGTACGCCGGCCGGCACGTCTGCTACGGGTCATCGTTTGTTGATCAACCGGCCGCATTCGAGCATACACCAGCGCATACTTAGAAATGGCAGGCATGCCGTGTACTGCCAGCTATTGCAAAACAAGTTTTTGCGATGTGGTAGAAAATTTTTCTACCGCTTCCCGAAGGCCGAACAAACGTGAGTAACTAAGTTATGCAGCATTCAAATTAAACTGTTAACAGTGTAAATAAACAAACGTACAACAAGCAGCTGAAAAAAAGGGACGCTTTCTTCTTTTTCATTAGTGTCGTCTGTTGCTTCCGATTTGTTTATTGTGAACTCAACACCGGCGGCGATTACCAGCTATTCATTTGCTGCTTTCCATTTTTCTTTCTTTTTTTCTTTAAGCCGCCGCAACGATCGTCGTAGTTGAAGTAGTTTTTTGCTGGGTAGCTTTGTATCGTCTGCTAACTTGTTTGTTTTATTCGCCGTTGTTCGCTTCTCTTCCCAATTTCTTTTTATTTTCGTCGGGAATGGCTACACCATCTTTTCTGCAAAATTCGGTGTTTGCACGGTCAGTTTTATCCTCATTTTTTGTTTTGTTTTTATGCTCCAGCAGCTCAAGCGCTTGCTCTGGTAATAATAACATGTCGTTTGTGCACCTTTTAATGATTACGACGTAGTTGGAGTAGCTAAACGCCTTTTTTCCGCTTCCCAGACGCGCTTCAAACGCGTGTGGTCCCCTGAGAGGCGTTTGAGACCGCTAAATAAACTGCTCTATTTTTGTTTATGCACGCGTTGTTATTCGACTGTCGTTGCAGTTTCGATCAGTGGATTCCGCTTTGCAAGCGGACTGACCGTAATGAAATGTTTCTGCTCTTGGGGTGACGAAACGGGGCACGCAAAGCTCGGGGCACGCTAAGCTCGAGGACGTTGCGGAGCCTATACTTTTCCATTGCGCCGTCTGCTTCCGTAGACTCCAAGTCCGCTAGGGGCGTCACTGTTGCGTTCGCCGCCGCTCCCATAGGTTTTCGGAGGAGTTTCCAGTATTGGCGAAGCTATATGGTATTTGGTACAATGGTGTAGATGGGTGAGCATGTTGGTGTCTCAATTACGAAAATGAAAGAGGGACATACAATGCAATACAGACGATGCACTCATTCAACTTGCAACAAAATGTTCTGTTGCGAAGTGAAACTTTGTGTCATCTGTATTGTATGTCCCTCTTTCGTTTTCATAAGTATAATGGTGATTGCCACATCTTTATTATCCCTGCCAAGAGACAAAAGCACCACAGGAATACTCACTGCCCGACTTTGTGCCTTTCTTAGACGTTATTCTCCTGAATGTTACCATCATACTGACTGTGACAGTGCATTCATAGTGAATATAAAACAAGGATGCACAACTGTAGACAGGCAAAGCAGACGGCATGCCATCATTGTCACCCCTCGTAAACTCCCCTATGAGAAAATTCTCATCCCTTCCCGTACTGCGGATTGGCTTATCCTCGCACGAGCATGTTGCAGCGACAATCATCTTGCTGGCCGCAAATACTTTTATGCCTTATATGATTGTATAATGGCCATATCTGTTACATGAAACATGAGAGCAATGGCTAGAGTAGCTGTACCTCTGTACAATGACAGAAATGAAAACAAGCAGTGCCATTCTACTTTTCGTTTTTAGATTTTTTTGACATCTATCGTGGCTATGCAGTTCTACCACTCAAACCAAATAGGTTCTGCGCTCAATATCCGTGCTGCTGTATAGGCTGCAGACGACATAAAAAAAAAGTAAAATATTACTCCCTGCAAGGGTGTGGCATTAAAGAAGTGGTGGCACAACATTCCTCGGTTCAAGTTCTACCGCCCTGCGGAAGTTACAAGCAACGGTCTGCTATGATGTACCGTGGTTATCTTATATCTACTATGCCTAGCAGACCCCTACCCCTTAGCAGTCTGCTAAGCAGTGGTAACCACAACTCCTATGCTCTGCTAGATTCACTTGACCACTCCCCCCCCTAGACGTGCTTCAACATGCCGTTCAACCATAAGCCATGCAGGGAATATAGCGTTTTCGTACTCGTACCTTGCCTAGAGTAACAACTTCAAATTTGGGAAATTGTCTGAGCAGGAAATATGCCATGAACTGCAAAGCTAATCAAGTAGAGTTTGATCAGGTTTGCAAGTGAAGGCCTATGGGGTGCACTACAAGGTTCCTACACCGAGCTGCCAGCATGAGAACGAGTGAGCTGAACCCCACAGGCTTTCCTCTCAATTGGTCAACGGCATCCACTTACATAAGCTTACTATTTTCTATGAGATTCCTGTGTTTATGTTGTCCAGTAGAAAAGAAAAACGTCTCAGGTGGTCACTATGCTTACTACTATCTTCACTGCCACCTGCATGCACTAGGCAGGGGTCTCGAACACGCTGCCCGCGGGCCACATGCGGCCCGCGACTCGCTGCAACACGCTGGTGCGTGCTACCGTTACGGTGTTACTGTGCGTGCTGGCTGATTGACTTCCCATGTGAATATTATACTTTGATATACTCTGGAACTGTTTCCAAGCACCTGTAAGCCACGTAATTTTCATTGGTGTTTGCATTAAAAATTCAAGATCACAAAACGAAATTAAGCATGTACTTGTTTTACCGTCCTCGTTTCCACAGCACGGCTCCTGGTGACCTAAGTTTTTTTAATGCAGATGACACCTTGTTGAAGTAACCTTTTCTTCTTGATGGGAGCTTTGGAATTTTTTTAAACCAGTTTAAACTGGTTCACATTTCATGGAACCGGTAACCGAACCATTATTTCAAAAGCATCACTGAACCAAAACCGAACTGGAACAAAACTCAATGCTACTGAAACAGAACCGAGCCGGAATAATGACTACTTTGACTTGCTTTTAACCCACGTTTAAGTTAAGGTTTCAAGGAAAGCTCAATAGTATGCTGCTTTACTCCCTTATACTGGCACCATATACCGATTGCATTTTGTCAGCAATTTTCAATTACCGCAGTACAATACAACCACACAAACTAGACAATTTTAAGGTCTTATCAAACAAACAACACGCTAACCATGTATCTGTTGTAAGTATACGGCCCGTTTGTGAAGAAAATGCGTGGTTTTAATTGTTGGCGTGTGCTGCCACTCGCAAGCCTTTGCACGTTTGATCACGCGATTGACGTCTGTAGTGATATCCAAAGGGCTATGTTCGACAAATGTTTCGTTTCTCTAAAGAAGCGGAAGTAACTGATACTGTATTGTGTCTAAATTGGTTAGAGGCTGAAATGGCAAGTTCCTTTTTCGTCATTTAAGCCTCCTATTGCAGGCGACGATATTGTCAGTTCCGTCCTACGTTTCTTTGAAGCATTAGCTAACCCAAAGTGCCACAAAGTGCTTTGTGTGACCACCCTTCAACTTAGTAGAATGAGTGCCTTGAGGAAGCTTTGCATATTTTTGCAGTCTCTGCGTTTTATAGCAGCAGCATCTTTATGCTGCCTTTTTTCCAGTAACACAATGTTGCTGTCCATTGCCGTGTTTTTACGTTTAGGAAGTAAAGGAATGGAATGGTAGAGTTCAGCCATTCCAGAAGTGGAAATGGGCCCAGTGTTTTCATTCAGAGGAGTTGAAAAGAATGTAATCGCAATGGAATGGGGGTGCCCACTCCGCAACACTGCACCCGAGTATGCACTCTATCGCTGAATGCGATCAATGCACATCCTACACATAGTTTACATGTGACGTAATTCGCGGACATGACAGTATTTTATGGGCCGCGAGCGTTATTAGGTTTGCCGCGTTAGTTGCACACCGCAGAAGTCGTAGTTCGGAGAAACCAGTAAATAGAAATAACCGTCAGTACGCAGCAATGGCGACACTTGCAAGCTAGGTATTTGTTCCAGAGTTCACCGGTCGCCCGGGAACATCCAAAAGACAATACCACTTAATTAACTAAACCTCCTGCGACTCGGCTCGCTCGAGACATCGGTCGGGGGCGCAAACATTTACGTGCATGACTGTGCACTACTCTCGTTACTTTTACGTCGGTATAAAATCGTGATTGTCGCCTGAGGTAGACTCTACGTTCACGCTCGGCGCTTTCGAAGCAAAAGTACGCCGAACTAAGACGACCGAGAGATCCAGGCAGTTCCAGGCTTACTTACGATTACTCAGTTATGCGATGAGCAGCACCACACAGTAGGAAAAAAATCTAGAAAAAAATAACCACACGGCTATTTTGAACCGAAACACCAGAGAAAGAAACGACACAACACGATACACGAACCGAAGACAACAAGCCGAACGCGAATCGGGCTAAATAAGTTAATTGAGCCACTAAGAACCATCACAATTGATGGCAGCTCCGTATTATTATTTACAATTATATAAATTACTTAAAATATTTTCTTTAAAAATATAAAAGAAAATTTTATAAATATAGAAACATATAGTGGTAAATCAGTCGAAATAAAAACGAACCTTAGAATACGCTACTGCCACTACGATGGATTGCCACTCTTGCCACGCGTCCCGCGTTTCTATGGTTTCCGGGTTTCGACCAAAGCCGAATATCGACGCTGAGTCGACACAGTAGGGAAGAGTCGCTTGATAATGCCTTATCTGGCGGCTCGTTTCAAAATTCCACCGCCGTGTATTTACAACGCGCCGAAGCAGCGTCTCTTACACGCTGTCCACGATGCGCTGTAGTAGTACGCTCGCGGCGAGTGGCGGCGACTTTCCCCGGCGATGATGAATCTCAAAGTGAAGCGTAAACTCACCCTGTGCACAGCCTGCGGCTTCTTCCTTCTCACGGGCGTCGAGTACGGTGAGTGTGACAGCTCTGTTTGTTTGTTTCGGTTGAAAAAAAAGTGGTGTCAACGCGGGTCTAATGTCGTTATTTGTTTGCGCAGCCATCATCTTCCCGTCGCTATGGCTCTACATCACGAACCGTTTCAATTCTCCGGACTACATGCTCGGCGTCATCGTGTCCGGCTTCAGCCTGACGGGTTTGTTTCTGAGCCCGTTCATCGGCATCTGGGCTGACGGCACCGACAACATCCGGCTCGTGTTGCTGGCGACCAACTTGGCCGAGATCGTCGGGAACTTCCTGTACTTCGTCGGCCTTTCCCACTGGTTGCTCTTCGTCGCTCGCCTCCTGTCGGGTAATGCGCCACTTTCTATGCCCGCTATATTCGATCCGTTCTGACCTTTCCGCGCGCTCTGCATCGCCAGTGTTATGACAGACTCGCACACGAGTTAAGATAGCGTGATTAGATTGGGTGTAGGCATTTTATCACATGTATTTGTAGCCAATCGGACATCTTTCTCGCCCCTTCTCTTACTGCCCCTTTCCCCTCTCGGACCAATCAGAAAAATGCCATCAGGCACAGATAAAAATGGGGTCTAACAGAAAGCATTGTGAGATGCAGGAAATGCAAAAGATTAGCCTATGTGATATGAACGCTATGTTTGTAGAATGGTCAAGTTTTCTCGGTTGAATTCTGTGCAGCTGCTTTGTGCTGCTGAACAAAAAGTCTGTCCGAAATGCAAAGGCATGGGTTGGTCTTTTAATTTGGTTATTCCAAGTAAAATGGCAAGCGCCCACTCAAAATTTAGAGATAATCGTAAGAAATGGGATGGGCGTTGTCCAGTCATCATTTTACATATCAATGTACTGCATATTTTCTTAGATCTTACAAATTTTGGACGTAGTGTGGAATGGGCGGATGCACGGTATTCTACAGAGTTTCTCACTTTTCCTGGATGTCACCTAGTGCCTCATTGAAGAGCATTATATGAGGGCACTGTTTACAGCCCAAAACAGGTCACTTTGGTGACTTGGAAACAAAGCGTGCAGGCGTTCGAGTCCCTGGTTGGTGGGTTTGATTCCTGGCCAATGTCCTTGCAACCGAGATTTTAGTTGCATGTCAAAAGATTCTCCAGGTGGTAGAAATTAATCCTCAGTCCTTTGCTGGGGCATGCCAAATGCCCTTTGTTGGTTTGGCACGTAAAACCTCCAAGTTTGACTTTTACAACTTAAACATGCAGAACACAAAGAACAAAAAATGAAAGTACAAGAAAAGTGTGGCACTCAGAGGTAAGCGTACAAAAAGGAGTATGAAATTCCTAGGCCCATTTCATGTGTGTCCCCTTTTTGTTACTCGTCGTCTCCGGTTTAAGTCATGCATGATAAAAAGCAACTGCAAACAGCATGAATATACTGGACAACAATCAGGAGTTGTACTATCATAATCAATATGAGTGTGAACAGTGAACACTGCTCCACGCTGGCTCTGCGGTACTATCAGTGCCCCTATCGAATGCTCCGTAAAGCTTACATGCAATGGGGATCGAGATAAGCTGACTCCTGCGCTCGTTGCACCAGCCTTCACTTCCGGGTTGTCTGCATGCACTAATCGTGGCCTCTCTGCAATTTGTCGTACGCGCGTAATCTGGTGCACGCGCCATTTTATCCGTGCGTGATGGAGCAAACATTAGAGTTTAAGTAGACTGTACACTACAGCTTTGCATTGCTAGCGGAAGCTTGTGCCGCCACTTTGAAGCATGGATTAAGCACGCACCCTCTAGGCCTTCAATCCACAGCGTACGGCCTACTATAGCTTTCATTCGCTCTGGCAAAATTCACACGATGTAAATTATAGGCAGTTTTGGTAGATGGTTCCAATAGCTCCGATAACAGTAAGATGCATGCGCAAAGGCACGGTGCAGTATTGGGTATTGTTATCGGAGTCATAGGAACAATCTACTAAAACTCTCATAATAAGATCGGGTAGACCTACAAAAATATCTATGCAATGCTATGTTTTTGCAGTGCATCGTTGCTAGCGGAAAAATGCTCTTGGTCGTTGGTCAACAGTGTCGACGGTTCCGCCGGTCGTTTCTTCGCTAGCAGACGATCTGGTAGTGCGGAGGGGGCAACGATCGCTGGAGACGTTATGTCTTGTAATCGACGGTAGTGCAGAGGGGCGAAAAAGTGACTCACCTTTGCTTCAAACTCCCTCTCCCTGTGCCCCGCAGGAGTTGAATAGGCGCGCAAAAGAAAGGAACTCGGTTTGGCCAACTTTGACAGCCTGCATGGTCTAAGAGCTTGGCACCGTAGTTCCCGTGAGTGGCGCTGCTTCTTTGGGACGTTTGACATAACGACATTCAGAAACATCCACCAGGTGCTATCTGTGAATCGGTTTATTAATTTTAAATAATGTTTTAATGTCTTTTCGAACAAAAATTAGGTGTCTCTGTGGTGTGGCCAGAGAGTGGTTGACATTTAGACAATAAAATAAGCGCTAAAATTTTGTTGTGGTACCCCTTGAAAGGACATTTTTTAAGATGCCTGCATTAAAAGTTTCACAATCTTTTTTTTTTTTTTTTTTCGTGTTTAAGGATTTTGTTAATTTTCCCTTATTGCATCTCCGATGGCGGCTGCAGTCTTGCAGGCTGCCATATGATTAATTTTTGGCCGAACTCCAAGCAGCATCCAGTGTTACTATGACTCATATAGTCCAAGGGAAAGGTTGGCCAACTTGCTCCTGTCCTAGACTATCACATAGGTGTTCTTGCTGGCGGCAAGCTAGCAGCTTGCATTCACGCTGGACACGTTCTCACTAAATCTTCAATATTGGCACGTGGTACTTGATACCATAGCAAAAAGAACACTCAAAATTTAAGGGTTTTTCTATGTCTGTTCATTATAACAACTTCTTCTAAGTGGGGCCAGGGTGTCCACTATAGAGCATGCACCAGCTTTTGTTTTAGAAAGAAATGTTTTAGCTTTTGGGTGTGTGTGTGTGTGTGATTAAATTGTCAAACTGATGCCCCGTCCACTGCTAAGAAGAGGGCCCAGCGGTCTTCATCATTTGTGGGGAGTGTCCCAGGGCACTGATGAGGGGCAGAGGGAGGTGAAGTGGCAATTATTAGGTCAACAAAATAGATTAGGGCAACGCTTCACCTGTGAGGTCACATCTGCACATGATGTCAGATCTCTCCGCAGACACACCTTGCCCTGCTACTCCAGCCAAATTCCCACCGCCCCCCCTCCAGCCTGACCCATAAATCCACCCCTGAGTGGAATCCTCTTGTCAGGGTCCCATGTTTGTGGGGTTTATTTTTCTTTGAATTCGGGGTTGTTTTTATAGGGAGTTAATTCGTTCTTCACAGATTTGGCATTCTCGACATGAGCCCCGTTTGTCAGGGCTCATGTCGAAGAAAACAGGACACTGGAATGGGATTCTCCAATCTCCAGAGAATGTGTCATGGCTTAAATACTTGGAAAACGTCCAGTTCCCGACAGAGAAAGAAGCGAGAAAATGGGTGGGATTTCCGAAGGAAGAAGCAGCATCGGAGACAGTCTCATTGAAGTTTGTACTCCGGGTCAAAACAAAATAAAGCTGTAGATAAAGACTTCTTTCCGTGAAGTTGGGGTTTTTCTTATTCAGGGACAGCTCTCATTTGGGGGTTTCTTGGTTTTTCCCGATTTTCATAAAACTGGCTCAGGGTTATCCTTGGAGGTCTATCGGTATGTACCGAAAACATGGAACACTAGTTATAAGTTTTCCACACTGCAGGGTATCGGTAATCACATTAGCGGTTAGAGCAGTTGTGGTGGTGCTACTAGCATTAGCCTCCCTGAGGAGGATGAAGGCACGTTTCAGACGTAGGCGAGCGCAGTCTTCGTGATTCCGTGTGGCAGTAAATTGCGTCGTGTGTATGTTTAGAGCGGCGAAAAGTTAGTCAGCCCCAGTGCGTGTCTGGTGCCTCCACTGTAGGTGAGGAATTTTGCCAGTTCAGTAGCGCTGCTACCCCTGGGGTCTCTAACGTATGTCACGCAGTAGGGATGCACGACGGCATACTGACACAATGCTCATATCCAGATCGAAACGAGCAGGGGTGGGGATTGAGTACTGGATCCCTGGGTTCTGCAGCGGGAGCTTTCACTTCACATGCTCGGAGCTGCCGTGCATTAACACGCTCGGCCACCAATCCCTTCTCCGCATGGCAGTTTTACAGTGACATCTGTCGGGGCCTTTCTTGCAGGTCTGGGCACCGGGGCCAGTGCGGTCATAATGGCGGACGTGGCACGGTCGACGGAGGAAAAGGACCGCACCTCGCTGTTTGCGCTGCTCTCGGGTTGCAGGCAGCTGGGGCTCATTCTGGGACCCTCTCTCAGCCTGGGCCTGCAGAAGCTCCACCTCCAGATGGGGCCCTTCCTTCTAGACGGGTACTCATCCCCCGGGGTAAGTTCTGTTTTATTAAAATATTAGGAGGTTTAGTAGATTGTTTTGATAACTCCGATAATGATATCCGACAACAATACCCACAACGATACCTGATAATAGAGCCCTGCATATGCGAATCATCCACGGATATCTGCAGTAAATTGGCGAATGCGGGCCAAAATGAATCGGATTTGGCGGATCGGATGCGGATGCCAGGAGCTGCGGATCCGGATATCCGTGGGTCCGGATCTACATTTGAGGCAACCGATAAACGTGTGTGACCGCACAGTGTAGAGTGAATGAGTGAGTGATACTATGAAGTGCACCATCGAACATATTGCGGGAGCAAACTAATCTCTTAGATAAAAGGTATACCAATCGGGGAGAAAATTGTTCTTTACGTCAAGAAAGATTTGATTCTCGCAAAAGATCGCTTTAGAACGTTCTATCTCGCCAAAAATACTGTCCCTTGAAAAGGTAAGGAATGCAGGAGTACAGTCGTCCTGGAAAAGCGTGTTCTTGTTTGGCAGGGAAAGACCGGAAAACATTCTTTGGGCAAAGAAAACCCCAAACGTACAAGCCACAAGAAAGTAGAAGCTTGCAAGTGGCTTCTTCGCCTACAAGTAGATAGAGGAGATTTAATTAAATCCTGTGGAGTGGTGGAACTTGCGCCAGCGCAAGGTTCCGCACCTCATTCTTGTAGCGCAGTTTGTGCATGCCACCTTAGCACCAATAGTCTAAATCCGTCCATATTGATGATATTCCGTTTCTTCTACACAGCAACCTCTACAAATGAAATGTTGCTTGTGTGTTGCATTTTTTTTTCTCGTAGTTGGCACTGAGTTGCTTTTAATTATATGGTTCCAAGCATGCAGTTGAGGATTACAGTGTTTAAAACTGAAACCAATAAAAGGTGCTGCCATTATTGAATATTGTGATATTTTCCCAGTGGTTTACTCGCGCCTTACCGCATATACACGAGTACTTTGCTGCAGTGAGTGAGCGCCTTTCCTCTCCCACTTTTTCATTGTTTGGCATAAATACAATGACACTGTTATTAGTCTGTTCTTTGTTAATTTTTATGTTCATAAAATATGTATCTGTTTGAAGTAAGTTTTACAAAGCAAAAAGAAAAATAAATATTAAAATTTCCTTTCTTTTGAGTGCATCTTCTGGACAGAGTGTCAGTGTCACTGACTCCCAAGACAATCTCATAACTGCAATCATCTTTCCAGTGATGCAACGTGTCTCTGGAAGCATGATCGCTTATTTTATAAATACCATAAAACGGTATATGATACAATGACTTTCGAACGTTATTCTGACACAAAGAGTTTTTTGTACAAAGACAAGCAGACGGCTTATAGGATACCATCCAGATGTTTTTGTTTGTTTTTTAATTTTCATTTATGCTCGATTTTATGATGTAAAATGAATGTGCGAATTGAGGGTCGGATGCAGTTCCGAATTTTGCAAATGCGGATGCAGATTGGATTCGGATACAAATATTTAGGGACATTGCGGATGCGTTTTGAATGCGGGTACGAAGTCTGCGGATGTGGATGATCAAACTGTTATCCCCGCAGGGCCCTACCAATAACGATACCCGATAACGATATCTGATAACAATAACCAATAATGATACCTAATACCGACACTCGATAATGATACTTAATAAGGATACTCAATAACGATACCCAATCACGATGTCCGACACAATGCATGCACAGAGGCTCCGTTGAAGTGTCAGGTGCCGTTATCAGAGTAATGGAACGGTCTATGATCATCATGTTCTCAAGCATCTCTCAAAAGCGTGGGTTGTAGATCTTTATTTATGTTCATTCATACCACGGACTCGGAGGCAGAATGAAAAAGAGAGATGCACACAAGTTAAGCATTGCATCATAGTGTCAAAGGAATTGGTGTCGCATGACGTCATGTTACCATGTGATGTCACCGTGCCACATGAACGCCGTCCGCTAAAGTTAGCTGGACGTAAGCCCACGAAATTTAAATATTTCATTGTAACTGTGCGCAGCAGTGTGCAGCGTCTCGGCTGTCGCCACAATTCATTTGTAAAACACGGCCAGGAACCCGGAATTTTTATTCCATCTCAAACAAAACTGGAGCTCTTCCTCCATAGCACTGTGGTCCAGTTTTGGCCTCCAGAGCATAAGTCCTCTCTTCACCTTGTTTGCTAGCGGCTTTACCAGATGACTCTTTGAATATCACTAGTCTATCGCAGATGACTCTGCGATAGGCTAGTGATAGCCTATCGCAGGCTCCGGTTTCCCATGCTTCTCTATGGGAAATATGCTGGTTTTTAAAGGGGTACGGGAACGAAAAACTAAATATACAAATTTCGTTCGGAAATGAGTCAAGCATGACGGATAATAACCATAAATGATAATCACACGTTTGTATTTTGAATGACTGGCTATATTTTTCGTTCCAAACGGTGCACTCGAGCAAGCGCTCGAAGGGAAGCGAACGGAGAGTGCGATGCATCATGGTATATCCGGCGCAAGCAAAAACAGAAAAAGAGATTCTCCGCATTCGCGACGTTGTGGTGTGGTGGTGTCAATAGCATCAACACGTTACAACCGAGCCGTGCAGAGTACCCGTGGGGTGACGAGCGTGTGGCTGGCCCAAAGAGCACGTAGCTTCCACAGCACTGCCAGCTTAGGGGTGAACGGGGTGGGGAAAGCAACTTTTGTCCGAGTTTTGAGTGACGGGCTAATCTTCTAGGGGGAGAATGGCTGTGTCCGGGTACACAAACGAGAGTCTGAGCAAGAGGGAGTCCCTCCTTTCCGTCTTCTTGAACTGTTTGGTACAATGCGCGATTTGTGAGTTGAGAAGGAAAGCTAAGAGGGAAGAAGTTGAAAAATCGTTTAATGACTGCTTTGAACAGTTGAGTGTACTTGCAAAGAGTGGCACTGCTCTGATGTTAAGTGCGGCTACGTAACAGTTCTTGCTACGTCATGACCTACGTAGCAAGATCCCCAACGTTGCTAGATTACCTCCCCAACTAAGCTTCACAGGCATCCACCAGGTGCACATTGAAAGATTGTTTAATTAGCTTTAAATTTAGTTTTCTTGTCCCTTTCAACGAAAGACTGGTGTTTTTAGGTTATGCTTCAACATGCAACGCATTTAAGCTAGAAAATGAGTGCTGGAATTTCATTTCCGTACCCCTTTAAAATTGTTTCTTGGGTGTACTATATCATATCTGTGTTACTGTTAAAGTGTGCGTTTCCTTATTTTTCTGATCTGCTGTTGCTGTTGTTGGGGGCGGCAGTGGCTTTGTCAAGCAACTGCTAAGTTGCTTTTTTCTCCCTCCCCCTCTTCATTTTTGAAGAAAAATAAAGAATTTTAATTTGAATATAGAACTTGGCACTTGTGCTATGTGTGTTGCTTAGACACAGCTTCATCATTGAACCTAGTTTCGTGTCTTAACGGCGGCAAGAACAGTTTTATTAACGCATTGAAGCTAAAAGATCTCCAGCACGGTGCTCAAGCCAGCATCTGTCAAGGTCAGAGCGGACGCGCCAAGCGGAAAGCGCATGTCCATAAGTGCCATGGCAACTAGACACTTTTTGTTTTTGTTTGTTTCTTTTCCTCTTTGTTGCACCATCTGGCCAGCAGAAACGCTGTCGACATAGGCTACTCGGGCGTGCACCAATAGGGCTTCATCCGGTCGATTGCATTACAGCGTCTGCAGTGCCGCGCGTCTTCCTCTTGCACTGTGCTCCAGACGTCGCCTTCCTCGGGGAATCTCGGGGCCGCTCGCAGCCCTAGCTACTTTGTGGCTTAGAAATACATTCTTTGTTCCCCCCCGCCGACCTTCAGCTGCTGATGGCCTTCCTGTGGGTCCTGATGGAAGGGGCCCTGCTCTGGGGCTACCTGAACCTGGCCCAGCTGGTGCGCCAGCAGCGCCTGGAGGACACGCTGCAGTGCAGCTACCTGGAGGCCAGCCTCCAGTCCGAGGGGGTCTCCCCGAGCCCCGCTCCCCCGAGGCGGGTCCTGCAGCCCTCCTTCTCGACCCTCCTAGCCCCGGACCGAGACGACGGCGTGGGCGAGCCAACCGTGCCCCACACGTGGAGGCGCCAGTCCAGCCCCGCTATACAGGCACGGTGGTGCGCGCCAAGCACGTCTGCAATCCGTTCGCTTGGCAGTGCGGCGTGGCTGCGTCAACGCGCTGAGTACCGAGTAGCTGCGAATTGACCGCGGCCTTTAGCCACCATTGTTCTCCGCACGACGCAGTTAGCGCAGACACGACGTCGGCGCCCTTGGCGTTTTACTTGGACTCGGTTTTGGCAAACGATAAATCTCCCCACCGCACTGTAGTCACCGACAGGACGGGAACGGCAGGGAGGCCTTTCAGTCGTCCCGCCTTCAGCACGAACTTCCTAGCTTTGATAGCACCTTGGCGTCTCGTGAGCCTCGAGCGCGCACCCTTGCCCAAAGCATAGTGGAAAGCAATGGGGGCATGCTGGAGGCGGGGCACCTGAAAGAGATGCCCCACTATTCTCATTTCACCAGCGACTATAGTAGTCTTCATTGCAGGTTTTAATTCGAAAGGCCGATTTTTACGTCTGTATCCCAGTGTGCGTCACGACTCTGTGCATTCCGCTACGATGTGTTGCGCGGGCCTTAGTTGCCATAGCAACCATCTCGTAGTTGGTCACGCTCATACACAAATTTCTGAACCGGCCTCAAGAGGAAAAGCCAGCAATCGCTTGTTTATGCTAACTGTGTTGTGCTGTGAACAGTAGAGTTGGGCAATACGGCATACTCTGCTGTACAATTCTGTACTCTATGAGCCAGGGCTTAACTTTCTCTAATGCAAGCGGAGGATCGACATCATTTTTTCTCCCAATGTCTAATGCTGGCAGGTGGTCGGTTGTTTGTTTGTCTCGTGACACGTCTTGTCTAAACTTCGTTTCACCGTAACTTGGCAAGGAACGAACACTCTGGCCCCTTCGAGCCAATCGGAGCGATGGAGGCGAAGCACATGACGGCCCTCACCAAAGGTACAGGATTGAGAGCGCAGCCCAAGCAGTTTGAAAAGAGGGAAAAAAGGAATTTCTTTCTTATTCGAACCCTCTTTTGCGTGCCCCAAACGTTGATTTTGTCTCCCTAGAAGATCAGCCCGGCACTCGAGATTCATACAAAACGGCTTTTCTTTCTCTCCCACCCATGGCTTCGATAGCACTGCGCGCAACTAGTCTTCCTCTGACTGGCTGATTGGCTCACTGGGACTGTATCTTTTGCCGTTCCTCGAGCTACTGGGAGACGGAGTATAGCGGCTCATTGATGCTGCGATTTCATTTAGTGGAACTTCTTTAGTGCTCTTGGTAACAGTCGGGGTCCTGAAACATCAACTTTCTGGTATTATAGTTGGTCTGAGGAAACTGGCAATGTTGTTGCTCCGTCATGGGATCTCGGGCATGTGACTCTTAAACCTAGCTTGCTTAGTCGTTTGGGCTTAAAGTATACTGTGCGACGTCTTTCTCGACAGCGAATTGAAGGCCGTGCTGGCATCACACATCTTTGCAACTAAACCCTGTGTCACAGGTTCGGACGGAAAAAATCCCATAACCAAACAAATTTGTAATTTGAATTTTGACCGCTGTCCAGGTGCTAGGGCCACACCTTGGCAATGGACTTCCTGAGAGGTGGTAGGAATTGACAGCGAGTCGTGCTTGGCATAACAAACAATATTTAATAGCAACAGAAGTCAAAAGTAAAAGCGCACATATAATTGGTGACAAAAAAAAGAAGAAAATTGTAGAACATATTTTGTGAGCGTCTCACTCTTCGTAATCGGGACAAGAAAAACACAAAAGCTTTGAAAGCGTAGCAAAAGGAACAGAAGCCAAACCAAAATTGCCATACAGTTCGGAGGAGGAGGAGAGTCCAATCAGGGTCCCAAGATGTCGGTGGTGGTTCGGTCCCTTGCGCCGCCAGTTGGGGCTGAGAAGTCGGGTGGCTCGGGTGCTCACAGTGCTGAACAGCGCTCACTCGTAAGCACCCGCACATCGTCGAAGACTTGCTCGAGGCCCACGAACCATACCCGACGAAGCCTTGCTCGGGGTTCGACCACCCACACCAAAGCCTGTCTTCACGCTCCGCCAAGCAACCCCACTGAAGCCTGGCTCCACGTTCCACCAACCACCACACTGTGCGTGGCTTCTCCTTTTTTTTTTCTCTCTTAATTCCGAGTGCTCACACACCCCACTCAAAACAAAAACCAACAAAAAGAACAAAGACAAAAAACGTTGAATTTCTGTGACACCCTGCATGTGCAGATGCGAAAATTGTGGCAAAAGGGTGCAATGCAAGTCATATTAAGGGTTTTATATGTAGTTTGATCACAATCCTTAGAGTACAAAACGGAGAAAAAGGGGGAGGGGGGCAGGGCAGGACAGAAGGAAAATCTCTGCCCCGCCCTCCTCCCCCTCTCCATTCAGTTCAACTTAAACACCAACAGAGTGTTTCGAAACAAGCCCACTTTGCCCACACCAGGTGTGGGCACTGTGCATGCGCAAAAACCAGATTCGGGAGGAGTGAGGAATCTGCGCATGCGCAGAGGGTTGACGTCGGAGGGTTAAGTTGGTCTATAAATACACATTTTCCAGAGTTATTCATTGAGGACAGAAGTACCTTTCTATCCCAGTTTTAAACAGTGAGAAAGGAATGTTGCCAACCAGAGCACGCCAAGTTCAGTAATATAGGAAAAGTCTCCCATACATACGTCTATCATTGATGCAAACAAAATGCAGAGGCACATGTAACAACCGAAAGAGCTCGAAGTTGTACTCTATGAATGTTAACATTTTCATAGTAATATGTTTATTTTTATAAAATAATGTCTGTAACAACGAACAAGCAAACATTCTTTCAGTTTTCTTCCAATCGCTTTGTACTAATGTGGCTATTATACATGTTTTCACAAAAATCAGACATGAGGCTTATTGAAGGCAATATGATGGGATGGTACAAATTAACCTCTAAAATGGGACTGCCTCAGCCAAGACTGGACTTCTGGTCACCCTAGTTACGAGGCATACAATAGCAGTGGACATTGGCTGCTTTTAAAATACTATTTTCAGATTAAGTATGGCTTCTTTGTTTCAATCAAAACAATAAATTTCAATGGTATCTAGTGTGCAAATCCTCTGAATCTAAAATTTTTCAGTGAACTGTTTTATACCGAAATAGGTTCTCTGAGGTCCTGCACACTTTTCCGGTGTAACTTGCATCATGATATATTGCACTTGTAGCCTTCACTTCAATGCCAAAAGGTTGCCCTGAAATATACGCTGCAAAGACTCCGGTGACTTTGAGGGAGTATGTATAAAGAGTAAAAGAGAAGTTTGTTATGCATAGGCACTGTTCTTGCTCCATCTGTACTGTGTGGTTGTTCACTATAGTAACTGTCTCAAGCTGCATTGCCTATATTTTTTAACTTTTGATTGTGCTGGCTGCACTCATTTATGACGATCATAGTGGCTACATAAAGCCATAGGCCTGGGCAACACACACTGGGGGTGGCAAAAGTTTCTCGGCCGTCCGTGCCCCTAAGTGAAGCTTTCTCTAAGTTTAAATGCTACTTTAGCAGATCTGAAGCACCCGTCTATGCATAACTACCGTAAAATACCGGGCAAGCGCCACTCAAACTTTGAAGATAATCGCAAAAAATGGGGGATGGGCGCTATCCGGTCATCAATTTTACATAATAAATGTACAGTGCGTATTTTCTCAGATCTCACAAATTTGGTAATGCGCGCTTAATGTGGAATGGGCGGATGCACGGTATTCTACGGTATGAGCCCAAACACTCCCTGGTATGTGCATTATTGTGTACATGGTCTGTAGAATTGTTTTATTGCTTTACTGTGTCAATGCCAGGACCGAGACTGGGCGGGGTTCCTCGGATAATCATTGAGGGAGGTAGGGTTTCTTCGAGCCGAGAGGTTAAAAACCCTGCTCTATACTTCGTTTCAGCTTGGGTCCAGACGCAGCCGATGCTACAAGCGCGAGTCGGGCTTTCAGAGTCCCTGCCAAGCACGTGCGCCCGTGCAGTGCAAGCACTGTTCAGGGCCAGAGGCTCGCGCTTCTGCATCGGCTGCGTCTGGACCCAAGCTGAAACGAAGTATAGTGAAACGGTTTGAAGGAAACATTATGAAAGATAAATATAAAAATGAGAATTTTTAAGGGGGACACTACCCAGAAAGGTGAACGTTTCAACCACTTGTCTGCTTTAAATGACATTTACAGGCCTTGTTTCTGTTGATGTTGAGAACATTTCTGCCATATTTTGTTAATCTGGGTGAAGTACAAAAAAAAACCCACGAAATGTTCAAAGATGAAAGTGGGCATGTCTGCGTAGGAAAACTATTGTTTTGAAATTACTTTTAAAATTGTCGTTTTCATATGTTATATTGCTTTAGGACAGTTCAGAGCAGATAGCTATGGAGCTATACTTCTATATTATACCATCTTTCATGACAAAAAAGCCACATAAACAAATACTGTTTTTTAGATTCCCATCTTTTGTCCAAAATTTTAGTTCTTGAGCATGAAAAACGACAAAAAAAAATACAAGCTCATAGCTATCTTCTTCAAATTTCATTCCAGAAAAACTCATAAAAATGAATCCAAGTTACATAATAACAAAACAATAGTTTTCTTAAAGTGAAATTTATGACAAGAAGTGGAATGGAAACAAATGTGATGGAAAAAAATGTGTTCAAAGTGCTCCAACCTCTACCTTTTCTTAATTTAGCATCAGTGGACCGAAAATAATTTATAAAAAATTAACTATGCAGTGTAAACTAACAAAACTTTCTGGGAATAGTCTCTAGATGTTGGTGAATGTAAATATGACATTTTTCAATATCAAACTTTTTTTGCAGAAATTGTTTTTTCTGGGTAGTGTCCCCCCTTAAGTTGTTCTCAACTGCCACTGCTTTGAAGTCGCAAGACGCCAAGGTACAGGCCGCGCCGTTCCTAGTCGTCGTAAGGGAAAACGCCAGGCGCGTCTACAAAACGTTCACGTTCGAAAACCCTACCACATTGCAAACATCTCCTTCCTGGTTTATCATCTCGATGGCGAACTGTTGGGAAACCAAACGTTTTGTGTTTTTAATCCGGGCTATTAATCGAAGCTTGTTTTCCTAAAACTGGCGAAAAAACTGATGTTTTTACTCGCAGCCTTTAACACTCGACATGTTTGAATAGCACCATTGGGGCCAAAGCAAATACCGAATCCTATTACGCAAAGTAATTTGATTATTTGCCGTTTGGAACTTTTCCTCCCAGGACTGCACCACCGCGATTTGTTTGACTACGTTACCAAGGCTAAAGTTATTGGTGTGCAACCTCGTGTCATTTTGTTTCTAGGCTCACCTGATAGGGTCCCTGAACGAAGACGTTGTCAAGAAGCAGCACCATCGTTGCCCCATCCAGCTGTCGTTGGATGACAGCGACCTCATGAGCGACGCTATGATCGAGAGTGCCGAGAGGTTCATCCTGAGCTCAGAATCGACCGATCCGACAGTGGCGGTGAGGACGCCGTTCAGCATCATGGGCAATGCCAGCGACGACACAGAGCAGTCAACCTCCTGCTCCGTTGCAGAGGTGAACCTCAAGCCAGAGACGGCCATCCCAGATACGCTGGTCTTGCGCAAGTATTGCTCTGGTAAGTCATTTTGAGCGAATGAACTGGTGAGCGTGTTAGGGGGGCATTAAACCAATTTAGGCGATAGTCTATTTATGGTTATAACTCAATCTATGGGCTCTAAGCATCCTAAAATACCGTACATCCACACGTAGACTAGTCTATTTATGGTTATAACTCAATCTATGGGCTCTAAGCATCCTAAAATACCGTACATTCACGCGTGGACAATTTCATTATTAAAATCGGTGTCAAAGATTGATTACCTCGGAACTATCGAGGGCACCAGGGGGCACCGTCGGAGGAGGGAAAGGGCTCGCGATTGCTTGTGGCACCTTAGCTGCCTCAACAGCTTGGAGGCGAAGCACCAGCCTGCGGATCTCTGGACAGCAGGTTTGAACACTGGCCGACGGACCCGCAATCCGACAGAGGCTCACTGCGGAGAAGGCGTCGCGTAACCGAGATTTCGGTCGCACATCAAGAGGTTATCGGGTGGTCGAAATTAATCCTCAGTCCTCCGCTGAGGCAAGCCATGTGCCCTTTGTCGGTTTGGTACATAGGGCCCTCAAATTCGATGGAAAAAACGCACCAGCAACACATATCGAACACCCGCTGTTCGCACGTATTGCCTCATATTTTCGCTCATCATTCTTTTACCACGGGCTGAAACAACTTTTGACTGTGTTATAAACAATTGTTTCGCATAGGCGGTATTTACGTTTGATCCCGCAAATAGTGAAAAGCCTTCACCCTGGTTGAATGCAGTTCTGGGGCAACCTCGGGGATGGTGCCAGCATGTACTCTCGTCATGAGGGAGCGCAAGGCCACACAATGCACTCGGTCGCAACCAAACGCAAGTGTGTGAAGCAGCCTCGAGTGCGTTGCATTTCCTCGTAATCACTCGCAATGAAATGAGGCACCTGCACACCGACGCCATCTGTCGGGCAGCCCTGGAAAACTTCAGATCTGCATATTGCCGCCTGCAGGGCCGAGAAAGCAACGCTCGGTCACGGACTTCTAGAAGATTCACGCTCGTTCTCGCACCAGACGTAACTTTCCCTCTGCTTTCTTGTTCTCGAAAGTGCCAGTTCATCCTCGCCCCGAGCGCGCGACGCTCAAACATTTTTTGTTGAACTTTCGAGATAGTGACGCACTGTAGATAAGCAGCTACCCGCGACCTTGTCGAGTCAGTCTCGCTCTCGCTCTCTGTTACGCCGTCGAATCGCCACCCGCTTTTCTGCTGCCTCAACGCTCCTTCTTTACTTATTTTGTGTGGCACAAGTTCACCTATTAAACCTTTATTTTTCAGTTCACTGTTCGTCTTCTTGTCACCTTCGTTAATGACAATATACAGGGTTTTCTCAAGTGCTCTTGGTGCATTAAAAGAATTCTTTTAAATAAGCCAGTGAACAGAGTGCCACAGAACTTTGTGCAAAGGTGTTTTAGGTGGTGCATCGATCATACTCAAATTTCGCAAGCATACCGTATTTACCCGAAAATAGGTCGACCACGAAAATAAGTCGACCCCTATTTATTGAAACCACCGAGAATAAAAATTAAAAAAAATTCAAGTATAGGTCAATCCTTTTTTTTTCTTTTTTTAAGAAGAGGGGAAAGTTAGGGCAAAAGAAATAAACAAACCTTTATTTACAGCACTCTCAGCATAATCGCAGGGCGATGCCAAAAACTTAATCAGCGTCAGAACTTCCAGACATGTCATCGTCGTCCGAAGCTTCGTCAGCTTGGTAGACATCCTCGCAATTTCGCAACAATACCTCACTGACACCGTTGTAAAATAACAAGAAACGAAAGAAGGTGGAGACGGGCGAAGCGACGAAAGAACAAATACAAACACGCGTACAACGCCGAGAGTCGCCGTAAACAACACGCAAGCCCCCCCCCCCCCCCTCTTTTGCAAACTTTTTTTTTTTGTGTGCGCCTTTGCGAGGGATGGAGGGCAAAGTGCATGCCGCATCCCGTTCCTCTTCCTCCCCTTCCACCTTGCCCAGCGAGGAGAACGCCACAGGCGCGATGGCGAAACCTGACGCCCGAGGGATGTGCGCGAGGGCGGCGGCCACCGCGGGCGGGCCGGGCCGTCGGCTGCTGCTGTTTCGGTTGTTTACGTGCACCAAAAGCTTTTTGAAACAAGAAGCGGCGCGGCTCTACGGCGACCCCGGCTGGGTGATTTGATAGCTCCATGCCCTTGGTGGGGTCGCTAAATTTGGTTGCGAATGTAGGTCGAAATTGTTTGGTCATGATTATAGCTCGACCCTTAATTTTTCACATTATTTCCGAAAAAAAAAAAGGTCGACTTATATTCGAATAAATACGGTAGGTCCTAAAAAAATGTAAAAGAATAAATTTTTTTTTTTTTTTTCTATGCGTGGGTGTAAAACGGAAGCAAACCATCGGGTTGACGCTTCTTTTCGCATACGGTACCACACATGCTCGGATCTGCTTTAGTGGGTTAATCTCTAAGAAGCTTTCAAGTTTTTGTACCATGTGCAAGTAGCAGCGTCAACCTGATAATTTGCTTCTTTTTTTCCTTCTGCGCATCGGAAAAAATATATTTTTCTTTCCTTACATGTTTTTCCAGAAACCTACACTCAAGAAATTTGAGCACGATCGATGAACCACAGAAAAATGCCTTACTGGAAAGTTTCGTGGCACTCTGTTCACTGGCTTATTTAAACACATTTTTGGACGCCCGAATGGCACTCAAGAACACACTTATATTAAGCACAGAATGTGTTTTATGAGCCGTTTTTATGAGAAAAAAATTGTCATGAACGAGCATTATGAACGATCGATATGAACAAGTGTTGTGAACGAGTGACACGGTGGGAGCGTTACGCGACATTAAGGTCATATATAAAGTGTAATTATAAAGTTATAAAGTAATATTAAGAGGAGCACTTGCTGGAGGCCAGCTTCTTTCTTTTCTTTTGTAAGTGCTCGTTTCGGTGCCACTTCTTTGCAGAGTATATCCGAGAAGAAGTGGTGGTCCTGCTGGCAATCGCGTTCCTCGTGACCTACAGCCAGACCTTGCTCGAGGTGAGCAACAACCGTCCTCGGGTGGCCGTGGGGTGCTCTCGAGAGGTTTCAACTCCAGAGCTCTCGTTCGCTGATCTTCGAAAATGTCATTGTGTAGCTGGTGTTCGAGCTAAACTGCTTTGTGTAGTTTCTGGAGTCTCGTGCATAAGCTGTGTCCTTGCATTTTGCGTGTCTGATAGGGTCAGATAGACCTAGGCTCAAATATTGATTTCAATAAAGACATATTTAATTTTTGCACCAATTTAAATTTTGGTGCATTTGTGTATAATGTTTCTACGAAGAAGAGTGGTTCTTACACTTGCGTATTTGATTTGGCTGTTGGTGCGATTAATGGTGCATTAATTTCAACCTTTGACTCTAACGGTATTTTAATCATTCGGGAGCTTTTTGCGGTGGAGTGTTCATCTCGCTTGAGTGCACTTCGGCCGCGGCGAGAGTGCTCTGCGCCATTCAAATACGGCCCTGGCATTGGGGTCGCGCAGGTGGTGCTTTTCTGCAACGATGAAATGCAAAATTCAGAAGCACGCCTTCCAGACAGATTTATACAAGCACCAGGTGTTATTAAAAAGATTAGGCCTATTATTTGTGTGTAATTAAATTTAATAAAACTTTCATGCAGCAAAGTGATTTCTGATTCTTGGGCTCCATTATAGCTAGGTTATGCCACAATCCTTTCTAAATTTTATGCCGAATTTGAAGTTTTCATTGATAATATAGGTGTATAAAAATAAAATATTCTATAACTGTATAAAAATGAAATATTCCATTAGCCATATAAATGAATGCATGGTATTTATGCTTCTTTGCTGGACATCTGTATTGGCATTACAAATATTACTTGTAATGACGTTGGCTCTGTCATTTAAGTGGGCTCGCGATAATGCAAACTTGGATATTTCGTACTTCTGGTTAATTTAAACAAATTTCAAGATTTTGGTCCTCCCGCTATGTTTCTTATGCATTCATAAGCCGCTTAATTCGAACGACGTTTTCGTGCAATCATAGCTTTTTTTGTTGTCGCGGTTCCGTTGAGTGCGCTTCATTCCGAGCACCAGTGCACTGCGGAGTGGCAACACCCGCGGAGCTGGCTTTTGAGGATGTTGCTTCTCTGCAGTGCACCGGTGTGGTGAGAAACGCACTCAACGGGGCTCAAGCGGACACACACAAACTATGAAAACGGGAGCCACGCGAAAATTTCCCTAGGAACTTGCGCGGATGCTGTGACGTGGCGGTATGGCATAGGTCCACGTCACAGTGTCCCCGCAAGTTTCTATGGGAACTGCAGCGCAGTGCCCATTTTCATTGCTCATGTGCCCCTGTCTAATAGTCCACATTAGACAACTTGTTGGCTTGATGAAGAAAGTTAATTTTGTTTTGAGTTGTCATGTGCTGTCAAACAGTTTACGATAAACAACATTTTCGAGTGGTAAATAAACTTATGACATACATTTCACAAATGTTTCATGTGTGTCATACCTGCTTATGATCAATAGGCCCTCATCTAGAGGAAATCATCAAATATCTGCATCAAATATCTGCTTTGTATCTGTAGTCATTCATCTGGCAAATCATTATTTTATCTTAAAATCATATTTAGATGAATTTGTGATAATTCAAACATCTGATAATTCAAACAAAATGCATAACTTCCTGGAGTTTGAATTAATGAGTCTACGTATTGGGGTATATAGTACACTTTAAAAAGTAATTTGTGATTTGGTGTTGCAACTTACCACGTTCTTTATGAAATACCATTGGATACCATAAGAGCTATTCTTGAGGCCTAAATAAGAATGGTCTTTCTTCATAAGTTAGCTTTTGCATTTTATTTGAAACTTCATCCCATTCATATTCAATTCAATCTCAAAACCACCACTGTACACACATGTCAGTGAAATTACCCTACAAAGCCTCAAGCAATGAATCAATAAGATCTATATACAGGCTCAGCAGATGATACAGAGTGCAACGTTTGAGAAACTCTCTGCTTTATGTTGCCCCAGAGATTATATACCGAGTAGCATTCTGATTATTAGTCTTCACAACCAAATTTCGTCTTTCTTTTTTTCTGTGCAGACTGCACTCGCCCCTCTGGCTAAGGAGTTCTACGGATACGGAGAACTGAGGAGCAGCATTATTTATCTCATCTGCGGAATGGAGGCAAGTGTACCCTGCACGTTGTGTCTCATTCTCTCTTAGGTCAACTCCCTCAAGGTTCGGTCGCGTTTCTCGTTGCAGATTTTGGTTGTGTTCATTGGAGTGCAAGTGCTGAGCAGACGCGTGTCTGACAGAAAACTGCTCCTCTTTGGTCTAGTCTTCATGTGCCTTGGTGCTGGCTTGTGGTTGTATTTTAGTCTCTCCGCCAAACCAGGTAAGAGTGCTCCCACTTTCTCACCTAGACTGTGAATTGCTGGAGATCTTGAGAAAGACCCGATGATGCAGCATTTGAAACGCTGGTCTTATGCAACATGCTGGGATGCCTGAAGGGCACTCTGCCACTTTGTACTCTATCTAGGGTCATGTGCCAGTTTATGTGAGGCTCATCGTGGTTTGTACTTTCTGTGGTGTCGTCGGCAGTGCACCAAAAAGAACTCAGGTGTGCGCTTTAGTTCGTTCTTGCTCACACAAGCACAATCATAGGCAGTTTTGCTTATTGCTTCTTGTAAATATATCCCCACCATATCAATCGCGGTGTCAGTACAAAGTGAGATGAAGGCACTTTGCACGGTCCTGCCGCAAAGTCCACAACGGGGGGGGGTGCATTTTGGGTGCTCACGGAACTTGTCGGACCAGCTCACGGAACCCTTATGTTCCCCAGAACCCAGTTTGAGATCCCCTGTCCTGGATAGTACCAAGAATGTAACTGTCGAAGGTTTCTTCCTTCTAGAGCACTGCTTTTCGGCAGACCTTAGGGGCTGACTCAAAGCTTTCCAGTTCACACTTAGTCTGGTAGAGAACAGCTGACAGCCAGTTTATTCATTGTGACTGCACTATTTATTAGCCTCATTGTTTAAGAAATTCACGACTTTCAGGTTCAGGAACAAATGCTGCACGAGACATACAACAAAAATAGTGGAGGCAATGATACTGCATAACATGAAGACACTATTGTTTTCTGGTGGGAATCGCGGTATGTGTGACAAAGAAAGCAGCCCAAAGTGACTTTTGAATAAGCTATCTATTTGCTCCTAAGGCATGTGTACTCTGTATTCTTCAATTAAAATTCTTACGACTCATTATTTTGGAAGAAACAGATTATTTGTATAAACTATGTCACACTGTGTATGAATGCTTCATGCTCCCTCTCTGTAGCTTCGACTCCAATGCAGTCACTCACATTTTGATTGACTGCACCGAGAAAGAAGTTGCAACAATTCTTAAAGGGTAACTGCAAAGAAAAAAAGTTTTTTTTTTAAACAGCCTAATTGGGACAAGCATGTCAAAAAACAATTTTTCCGCGAGAAAAAAATTTTTACAGCAATATTTATTGCGGGAGACTGATTTTAGTTTGAGGCTATTTCGTCCGTTTTAAATCTCGCGCACGAAGTTGGGATTCCGTGACGTTAATCCCAATTGGCTAAGAGTTTGATTGACAGCTTAGATCTTGGTTGTTAAACCTTTGTTATATGTTGCAATTTCCTTTTGAGCGGCATATTTTTACGTTTAAAGAATAACTCATGAAATGAGTTATTATTCTTTACAAAAGGTTTATAAGATGGGTACTTTCGTTTGGATTCATACCATAACAAACAAAAGCTTCGCCATTCTTTCATGGCCACCGAAGTCTCTGCTGCCGCCTGTCTCGCCTACCTCGACTAATAGTTTCGCCGAAGTGATCAGTGTTTCGTGCTGACCCAGCTGCTTGAGTGAGACTTCTTGAAGTGAAGTAGTGTGTGTTTAGCAGCTGTCGCAGGTGTTAGTGATAGGAAGCAACGCGGGGTTTTGGCTTTCATAGCGCAGTTCTTTCGTTTTCCTCTTTGCTTGCTTAGCATGCTTTTTTTTTTTAATGCGAATAGCATTCTTTGGATACTTCACGCACTTTTCGTCTATCTATGTATCTATCTGGCTATCTAACCTCTTACGCCGCGGGTCGATAAATAAATAAAAAGACCGGCGCCGGCTGGGATTCGAACCGTTGACCCTTTGATCAGCAGGCAGACGCGCTAACCACAGAGCTATGAAGGCAGTCATTCAACGCACTCTAAACGGTTGTTTATATCTTTACCATAGGACGCGCTTTACAGCGCTGTCACAGCTACCGGTGCGCGCGCGTTCCATGCACGAGGGCTCATTCCGCTCTCGTGAGGTTGAGCACGGCCGCTAGCTCACCCTCTCCCGCGCTCGGGAGAGGGTGATGTAGCGGCCGTGTGCGTATGGCGCGTGCTTTGCTCGCCTTCCTAAGTGACACAAACGCACGTGCTGGGCTGCGGAGATCGTGCGCAGGGCTGTGAAAGTGTCAACAAATTTAGAATCGCCTCAAGAGTGGGCTGGCGTATCTAGAGTGTGCCGGCCACCTGACGAACGCGCATAACTCCGCACCGTTTGATGCTATTCGCATTAACGTAGATAATCATTCCCAAAGGATGGGTTCTGCTGATTTTTTTGCTTGCTTGCACGTGCAAATGCAGACTTTTCGGAGATGTCAGATGAGTCATCCCGACAGCGAGCCTTCCAGCAGTCATTTCGCCCCGAAAGGAATGCTATTTGGCTGGAGGCAATCGGGCGTTCGCACAGCGACAAACGTGTCGTTACGTTCTCGTCATATCGCTCCAGAGGCTGTCGAGATTCGCACCGGGTGCATCTAACGTCCGCGACTAGACACACAAAATAAAAAAAAGCACTATGTTTACTACGTAAAAAAATGGTCTCAGTTCATGCATCTGTGGGCAGGTACGAAATCTTGCCCAAATTTATTCACACCGCACGATGAGCGCAACACATCGCTGTGCAAACGCAGTCCAACAACACGAAGCATAAAAACTGCAGATTTAGGACAACAATTCGGAGTCCATTGTTCAATTAAAATGACGTAATTTTGTTGAAAACGCTCGCAGCTTTTTACTCACGGTATGCGTCGGGAATCTTATACATTTTGAAACGGAACGAAGGAAGATTTACTTTTAAAAACGCTCGCTGCGTCCTCCCGGACCAGTTTGACTGGATCAGCTGACGACGAGGGACTGAACCCGTTGAACTTCAACCCCACAACAACCAATTTGCGCTCCGTGTTAGTATGGGTGTCTACTTCCAAGCACCACACCACACACACCACTAACGTTTCAGCTCTTTGTCGCATCGCCGTGTTGCACCAAACAGAACGAGATCGCCGAAGTCAACGCAGCTCTGTCGTGAACCTTGGCTTGTGGTTGCGCACTCGTGGACCCTGTAACTCCCTTCGCTTTCAAAGCGCACACAACGATTACGAATGATACTTTGCCTCTTCCGGGAACATCACAGGGGCACTTCTCCGATCACGTCTTCGCTAGGTGCTCGCAAACCGCGCAGCGCCTGGTGTCCTGTCAAACCCGTCAAACCAAAACAATACCGGCGCCATGTTTAACGTGCGTTGTTGCCAGATCTTACCGGAAGTCGAGACGCTGCGTCGTTCAACTCCGCAACGCAAGGAGAGTGAGAGGCGGGGCGTACTTGTCCTCCGCGGGGTCGAAAGAGCAGGAGTTTCAAATGTGAAGAGGTTCTGACTCCGACTATATTACGTCCTGTGGCGTATTATTGCAAAAAGAAATATTTTTTTCGCAGAACATTTGTTTTGTGACATGCTTGTCCCAATTAGGCTGTTTAAAAAAACACATTTTTTTCCTTGCAGTTACCCTTTAAAGGTACATAAGCTGCTGGCAAGCCCAAAAAGGCAGACAAGTGTAGTCAGGGTCTCTTGTGGTGTCCAGTCTGGCAACAGGTTTTAAACCGTACAGCCGAGGGTTGTTCCTCGCGCAAGTGTAATAAAGCTTGGTTTCGGCTTTGTCATTGAATCTCTTCTGGTTAACTTCCAAAGGTCCTAGCTCGGACTCAGTGAAGTGTTCGGAATTTTACGATGCAGTGCCCTGTTTGCTTTTTTAGGACAGCACAAATCACTGCCATTGTTCATCCTGGCTGCCTTCGTAGACCTTCTCGAATGCCCGTCCTCTGCGTGTGCACAACCTCCCTGATCTCAAAAGTCACAACGAGCGAGCATCAAGGTTTGTACTTCTCCGCACTTGCCACGCACAATTGCAGGAACGGAACAGAGGCTTTCACCGTCACGAGCGCTCTGAAGATGCTTCTGCTAAATAGACCAAATCGTGCGTGCCAAGTGTGTAGGGTTCATTAGTATTTTTCGTTTCAGGTCTTCAAAGTCGGTTTGCATACATAGTTTTCTTCATTTACCCTTTTGACATTGTAATTGTCCAGTCCCCCGGTGGGTGGGGTCCCCCCTTACTTTTGCCGATCCAGATGGGGTTCCCAAAAACATTAGTGGTTGAGAACCACTAAAAATAAAGTATCGGCACTCCATCCCAATTTTCTCGTGGGCACCACCATTCTGATGCTTAGTGAAGAGTGGGAACGATAGCCCTTCCGGGAATATCCCACAAGGCCTCTTATCAGTCCCACATTGCACCACACGGAGCGGGGAATTGTGGGGCCGTTTGGACACAAGTCCAACGCTCCATACATCCTGGATTCCTTCTTTCTTACCCCTGCGAGTTTAGAACACGACAAAAACAAAGTGAACACATTGCAAAGCCGATACACACCCTGTTCTGTTATCATCCTGCTTTTTTTTTTGCGCTATGAAAACAAGAAATGCTAGACAAACGTGAACCGCTCCTTCTATTTATGGGCACTTCTTTTCGCACTGCACGTTGGATTGCCGTAGTGCATCGAAGAGACTATGTGACGATGGGAGGCGCCTCGTATTTCCGGAATGGTTGATCGGCGATCATTACGATTAGAATATATGACTTCCCTATCTTTAGATAGGAAGGTCGGGAAGCTCGGGCGAAATCGTTTTGCTATGTTGCAGACTGTTCCAAGAGGTGTCAGGGGACGGAAAATCATTTCCCACGATGGCAGGTAAAGCTCGAGGTAACTGGCAACCACGATTGGAGGCACCAAGATGGCCGAAGCGTAGTCACTCTGAAGCGTAGGTTATCTATAGTCACTCGCAAGGTAAAAACAACGAGGGGAGCTTCAGTTGCCCCGCGTCAAGCACGAGCTTCCCACCTTCGATGACGCTTGGGTGTCTCGTACACGTCGAGCGTGCAAGCGCAGTCCAACGTAAACCTTTCGGTGGACATCCACCTGGTTAGGAGTGACAATGAAAGAAAGGAAACTCTAACCAAAAATTGAGACGGAGCCCGACGTTTCAAGGCCAGTTTGATGCCCCTTGATCACGGGTGACTGTTCTTGTCCTTGTCGTCGTCTTGCAAATTGCCCGGTGTTATTGGTTTCTTTAAAGCGGCCGTTGTATCTGCACGTGCTTTATGGTTCATAGCGCCTCGCGTGATGCACCGCAAACAAGACACCATAGGCGCTTGGCAGTGTCCCAGCTGACCGGTTGACGTTATTTTAATGTTCTGAATGTGCCAGGACTCTAATAAAGGCGTCTTCGCCAGTTTCTTTCCGTGCCAAGAATAGAGAATTTGTTGAATTCAATCGTGTGACCCTCTTTTTGGACGTGTTCTGCCAGCGCACTACCCTGCACGTTATTCTTTTTGACGTCATACTGATGCTGGCGTAGACGTTCCGGGAAGTTTCGTGCAAGCGTAGTCCAAGCACAGTGGAAGGCACGGAGCGCATGCTGGAGGGCGGGCGTTCTAAAGACGTGCCCTTTTCTCTCTGCGGGCGACTATAGCGCCCCGTTCCGTCCTTCTCGCAGCCGTGACGCAGTCGCTGCGCATGGGGCTGGTCCAGCTGGGCTCCACGCTGGGCCCACTGTGGACTGGCGGATCCCTGAGGCGCAAGAGCGTGCTGTTCGGCGTTCCCTACGGCCTCTGCGTCCTCTTCACCGTAGGTGCCCTCTGGAGGCTCCGGCCGAGCGTGCCGCCGTCGGCGTGTGCGGGCCGCTGCTCTCTACACTCGCTTGCCCACCAAAGCCAGCTGACGCATGCGAAGGCTTTCTCGCCCCGCAATAAAGCAGTCTCCTCTGAGTGCATGGCTTCCTTCGCTTCCTGGGTGCAAGCTTTCTGGGCAGCGGCGACGGGGCGGTGCAATGACGGTGTTGCAGGCCGGCTTAATGGGGAGCGGTACCGCTTGGGGATGCTGATGGTCGGTGGGAAACGCAATTGGTTTCTTTATGTGGGAATGGCTTTTAACGTTTGGGGTGGGGTTTAGACTAATCCAAAGCCATTAAGTAAATGTGAGGCTTACCTATCTAATATCTGCCTGCTGCTATGAAGTGTTTTAACTGCGTCAGATGAACTCGAGGCTGGTTTGCACAAATGCGTTTGACTGCGACCGACTGCGCCACAACCTTAAGCCGTTTTTGATGGCTTACGACCGTCTGCGCCGCTGCAGCCAGTCTTAAACTGTTCCAAGCAGCTTAAAACCAAGTTTTAAGCCTCTATGGTCATAATTGCTGTCGCATGTGTGTGAACCAGCCTTTAACACGTATCCAGTCTGTTAGCAGACAGTAGCAATGGTGGCACCTCAAGAGTTGCTGCATCCTAAATACATGGCATTGCTTGGTTTTAAGAGAACAAATCGTGCTCAAAGGAAAAAGAGATGGCTGTGGTAGAAGCTAGTTTACTAAAACTGGTGTTTACAACTATACGAGTGTTTGGCGCAAAATGAAACTGGTTTGTTTGTGTTTAGATCTTCCCCTCACAGTTTTTCAATGAACTGGGTGCCTTGTGAGATAAAAAAAGTACTTGCAAACTTTGTATCGCTGGCTGATTGTTTGGGGGCTTAACCGATTTATTCATTTGCCAAGACCAGTGCTGGAAGACCGCTGCAGTCTGATTGAGTTGTGGCTTTTTGTGTAAAAACGACTTCGTTTGAAAGCACTGTGACCTAGCAGTTCTAGCAAGAACTATGAACACTTAAAAAAAATGAATAATTAGGCATACCATAATATCCCGAGTCATTGCCCAACCCCTGCCACCTGAAATTCATAAAAAAAAGTGGGGTGGGCCATGCCTCGGTAAGCCAAAAAGTTTAGGAAAAGCCAAAGAAACTGCCCTTTTTCTGTATGTATTCAGCGTGGCTGCACTAAAGGTACATCCAACTCAAAACTCGAATTAGTTTCATTTTTTGATGCTAGAGGTGCTCATAAAAGAATGTTTTACTATCACTAAATCCGTTGCTTGCATACGTGCGATGAACAGCGCCAATTGGCATAGAGCACAAATGTTTGTTCCACGAAAGCAAGTTTCTAACACTGCTATGTTCTCATCAATAGTAAAAAATTTAGAAAATGAACAAGAAAATACAAAAACCGTTTAGGCGCAACGAGCAAACGAGCGGGTGGACGAAAGAAGCGACGACAAAGGGTGATGCTGGGGAAGCGGGAAAGCCAGTGATCACATTGGCAAAAACTTTTGTCGATCCTAAGGAGCAGGCTTTCGCACAACTTCCTTGTTTGGTGCATACAGGTGTGCATCCGTGCACGGTGTGCTATCAACGCGGGTTGAGGCGGCATTGCTGCATGGTGTGGACGGCGCCACGAACACAGAGCTCGAAATGGGATGATCTGCAAACGTCTTGTGTGTGGCGTTCCAGCATATCTTTATTTATTCGTTGGCTTTGTTTTAGACATTGCACAACTTTAGCAACCACGGTCGCGACGTTCCGGGAGAAGGAGCTGGTTCATGGTGACCTTACTTCAGTGGAGACGGACTTTGACCCTACACCCCATGGTTCCATTCCCGAATAGGGTGCGTTCGCTGACCTCGCAATACTGAATGGTTTACTGCTTGTGTTATCTTTCAGAATTTGTTTTTTGTCCAAAGAAACTTTTTGTAAGTAAAACAATCTTTCATTTTGTTATCTCCATCGTTTTCCTCTCGCGCGAATCACGCATTTCTCCGGGGAGGGAATGCGTAAACAAGAAAGAAGTGTCTTTTCTTCTTCATTTTACTTTGTCACGGACGCCCTCTAACTGTAAGGTAAGGCCGCATCATTCGGGAAGGATGAATGTTCACGGATTGCAGAGTCCACGTTAGGGTATTTGTAGGGGTGGGCGATCACTCGTGTTCTTTGTAGCGTGAGCTACACTGGCCGAGGTTGAGCAGTTTCGCGTGGCTCTCATAATGAGCCGTGCCGTGCTGCGCAAGCGTGAGGAGCAGTGACGTCACATGGCGCACAGCTAGCGGGGCGGAGCCGCCGTCGCCGCGGGCTCCGCCACCACCGCGCGCGCCTCGCCGGTCTGCGCAAGCGCGAGGAGCAGTGACGTCACACGGCGCACAGCTGGCGTGCCGGAGCAAGGAGCCGCCACCGCCGCGGGCTCCGCGCCACCGCACGCGCCTCGCCAATCTTCGCATTTGAGACGTCATAGCCGCGGCAGACGCACTGGCGCCGCTGCGTCCCCAGCTGTCCGCCTCCGTTGCGCAGTAGCCAAGTCTGACGCTGCACCGGAGCTGCTTGATAGCGCCTCTCATTTTGTGCGCATAAGCTCACGCTACGTATATCCTGGCATAGCCGAGCTAAGCCACCGCAATCTTTTATTTAAATCAATAATCGCCCTCAAAAGGTGAGATGGGTGGTGACTTGGAGATGGGCAATGATTAAAGATATTACGGTATCTAAAAATATTGTTAAAGTCATCTGCATGCTGCGTAAGTACCTATATAATGCAACTAACAGAGAGCTAAAACAAAAAGTTGTAACCAAATGCTACAATTTATAAAACCGCCATACCTCATAAAATTCTCTGCTTTTGGCTCGCATGACTGAAAACTGACGGTCGTAGCCAAAGTTGAAAGTTGCTGGCATATTGAAGCAGGCTGGCAAATTGGTCTTGGGTGTAGTGCCATTGGCTATTTAATTTTTTAGTATACGCGTCCGTTATTTTCTTTATAAATTATGTCCTTCAAATTAAACATCATGGCTAAAGGAACTGCCAGCAAACCATCAGTCATTCTTCAATAGTTGGAGCTTACTTAGGTCAAGAAGGAGGAACAAATCGTTTCAAGCTAGGGTACCTGGAATCTTCTGCACTAAGTGTTGCAAGCAAAAAAAAAAAAAAGATTTTTGAAAAATAAAATGAATCGGATTTATTTAAAGACTTGAGCGTGTTAGTGATCTAAATTGACTTAAAATGAAAGAAACACGTCCTTTTGTGTGTTTCTTTCTGTTTTAAGTCAATTTGGATTTCTATGATCTAAATCAGATTTAATCACTCTAAAAAGATTTTATTTAAATGTTTTTTTTTTTTAATGTGAAAGATTTTTATTTTTTAGTGCATCCAATTATTGGAAATTGTGGGAACAAAATTTCCTGTAAATGTACCTAACCATGTCACGGAGTACAGTTTAATTAAACACTTTTTACTCTTGATGTAAACCACGCCATACGTCTTGTTCAACAGAAACAGCTTATTTTCTTTATTTAGTGAAAACACTTCATTTGTTGAGATACATTAACAAATCAGAACACGAGTCAATCGGCTTCCAACCATATTTTTGATCTCTTCTCTTGAAAGCTCAGAGCTTAACTTTTTTCCATCGGTTTGGGGCAAACGGTGCCACTGTGGCCGTTGACTCTATGGCCAGCTCCAGGCAAAGTATGAGCAGTTTCTTGGCCGCATTAGAATTTGAGAACAAAATGAAGTCTTCATCAACACAGAACTGTGACCTTTAAACTCTAGCGCAGTGTGCAAGTCGCCTCTCAACAGTGACTTATTCTTTTCCTTTCAAAGTGTGCAAAGCGGTGGTATGGTCTCATAAAGTCAACTGGAGGATCATGTAGGACAAAACAGCTACCTTATGTCAATCTATGTAAGATCAGTCTGATGCATAACTCAGCCTGTTTCTGTCAGAGCCTGTATCTCCCCCAGTTGGTCTGTCTTTCCATTTATCTGCACACATGCACACTTTTCTTGCTTTTTTTTTTTTCTTCTTCTCGTCTTCTATTTTGCTTGCAATGGGATATCAAGTGGCTGAAGAACAAAGTGGAAAGTAGAAAGACAGCTGAGTGTTCCAATTTGCCCAGAAGGGCACCACTTTTTGCTCATGTTCAGCCTGATCGAAATCTTGTTTGATGATTCCTTGATTTTATTACGAAGAAATACACATGAAACAATTTAAATTATTAACAAATGGTAAAGAAAGATATATCTTGGAGATTATTTTTTTCAAGAAGGGTTTGATTTAAATAATGATTTAAAACTTTAAAGTGTCTTAATTTAATTTTTTATTGTGGTTGCAAGCGTGTAGCATTTAGACAGACCAGTAACCTTTGGGCATAGAACGTCGAAGCCCTAGACAATGCTACATTCTTGCACTGTGATACTGTAACGAATGACAATTGATGAGGCGGCAAAGGAGTGAAGGAAACTGAATGTTTAATGGGGCAAACTTATGCCCCAAACAAAATAGAAGGCTAGTGTTGCAGGCGTCGATGGCGGCGTAACAGCAGGATCGAGCGCTGGGGCGAGACTGACTCCGTCTCGCCGTGCGGAGCCCCTTTTGTACACGCTTGGGCTTCTGGAACTATCGGCGTAGAAGGTTGGGCACATAGAACATTCGGACCTCGACCAAGCAACAGGGTTCTCAAATTTACCAGAACGCGACATTTACAGAAATAACAAAAAGTACTTCCACTCCCAGGTGTCGAACCTCGGCCCTTTGCATGGGAGTCGAGCACGATAGCCATTTGGCCATGGACGCACTTGCTCGGTTTTGCAGGTGTCGAACCTCGGCCACGGACCAGGTGCATTTTGAATGTTCGGGCGGTAAGATTAGCCAGGGTGTCATCACCCTACAAAAAATGCTTGCGCGGGAAGGCTTCCTTCCTATTTAAACCACTCTAACCAATTCACATCCTGCTGTCTTTCAAACATCTACTTAAAGTCGGTCTGCCATTGCTGATGTGAAAAGGAAAGCTTCCAATCATTACAGTTGATTGTGTTGCAAATGAAATTACCATTCACAGTGGAGTAAATTGTATGCTTACAAGGAAAATGTCGCTCTTTCATTTTTCTTTTTGTGCTGTCTTGCATAGCTTTAGTTAGGTCGTGAGGTGGCATGATTGGATGCTTGACAAACCAAGTGTGTTTTTTCAAGTTTTTTGGGATCGGGAGGCAGATGATGATAAGGAATGCGGATGATAATAGACAGAAAAACTGTGCAGGTGCATTTTTGTACAGTCAGCCTTGCACCTTCTGCACGAGTGGTAACGTTGGTGCAGCACTGCACTTCCCACATGCTCCAAGCCTTTTTAAAATTTAGCGACTGAGTGGCTTTCAACGACACTCGAAAAGTTTCTAATTGGAACCATATGTTTTTTTTGCCAATTAAAAAGTTGAATCGCAAGTTTTAGTTAATTAATCGACTTGTCGTGACGATTGGGCCCCTATGTTGTGTCCCCCTGGCCATGTAGCTCACTTACAAACTCCACTCCTGGATAAATTTTTACCTGTCTTGATAACCCTGATAAACCTAGATGCACATGAGTGTCGTGTGTGCAACCCATCCGAAAGCATAACGCACGCATAAGGCACACATTACACATTTTGTGCTTTCTGGGTTTATCAGAATGATTAAGACAAGCTTCATTTTTTTTAATTTGTTTTCGATTCACAATAAAAAAAATTGGTATTTACACATCTATACTTTATATTATTTCCTAAACAGTATAAAAAAACAAAAACACTACAACACTCAACTTAGCTTTCATTTGCATGTTTTTTTATCTGTCATTGTGACATGTTTTGATTACTCTCTATTTGTGACCATGTCTGGTGTGCATTTTTCTTTGTGACCTTTCCTACAACGGTCCTGAACAAGGACCAGTAGTATCAATGAATAAATGCAGAATGTCATTGGTCATTCGCCCAAAGGTTAAACATTTAAGTTAAGGGGAACACTGGTCTTTGAGCTTTTTCCTTATTTTATGACCAAACCAAATTAAACTGCACAAGCATGTTCAGCTTTTTGTGCTGATTTAATGGATCTGGTCATTTTTTCAGTCAGTAGAATTGTCCTCAAGATAACTGAAACTTGCCTGCCTTTGTTTGGAGGAACGATAGGGGAAAAACTGCTCAACAAAATATCATTTTTGACGAAGGGTAGAGAATACAATGTTGGAAGTACTTTTAAGCTAAACCCATTATTAGTGATTTTACCGCACATTAAAGTTCAGTGCCCAGTGCATGACTAACAAGTAATAAAACAAAAGATCAAATGGAAAATTTTCTAGACTTATATTAAAAAATCTGCTCTCAACATTGTATGCTTCACACATTTAGCAACACATTTCAGGAAAGGTTATATTTCTGTCTGCTCTAGACGTTGAGATATCCCTCCTCTGAATTTTCAACGAGTCCAAAAATTGTGTTTTGTGAAGACAGTGTTTTAGAGTCAACTTTAATGCACATTCAGGCCACATAGACATTATAAATTGATTTATAGCTCAAATATTCATCCACAAAATTACAAGCCTGCTAGATTCAGAAGAGCAACAGCCATCGCCATTTTCAAAAGAATGCAGTTTTAGGAAGGTTTTGGCTCCAAAGACTCATGTCCCCCCTTAATGAAAAGTTAATTTGGCGACATTGACTTTAGTTTACAATCTTGCGTTGATCAATAGGTAATTCATTTGTTATTTTCATTGAAAACACAGCCGATCTCCCAGATCAGTGGTGTAAGCAGGGGAATGGTTTGGGAAGTCAAACCCCCCCCCTCCCCCTTCCCCATTTTCGTTTTCTCTTCTTAGTGAAGGGTAACAAATATTGAATGATTACCGAATTGTTCCAGCCAGCCGGGGCTGGGACAATTTGTGGATGGCCGTGTCCATACCCATGAATTGTACAATAGATCGACTAGTACACGCAAAGATGAAACAACCCCCCCCCCCCCCCCCAAAAAAAATTAATTCTGGCTATGCCACCATTCCATATGTTTATTGATATCATTAACAACAAATATTGTTGAATGTACTCAAGATAAAATGAGCTACTATAACTATTTTATGGCTTTATTATTTTTTTTTGTGCTTATCAAAATGTATTGCTTTTATCTTGCAATATTAATATTTGCAATAACGTACATAAAAGGTATAGACTCATATTTTGTGACTAGATTCCTGTACGACCAACTATGGTTTTCCAGATCATGTTCCTCGCCTCGTTTCCTCGGCTGAGAGTGCAGCGCCCGATGGAGGACGAGGACTGCGCAGCGACCGAAGAGGTAGACGTCTCTCCAACGTGCCCACTAACAGCGGACGATGGGAACCACTAACCTCTGCCGCGTCACTCCATGAGCATCCTAACACTGCCCCGCCTTCCTGTGTTGCAGGACGCCAAAGATTCCGTGCGCATACCTCTTTTGAGGCAAGCCCATGATCACATGTCTGAATCAGACTTTTAGAAGACTCGTATATGTGTGTTCTGTAATTGCCACCCCACAAGTGCCTTTTTCTGAATAAAAGCATTTTTTTTATCAGCCTGTTTAGTGTGTTTACTAATCGTGCTTGCCAGCCGATTAATTAGCGTGTCACCGTGTTGTTTTGTCTAACCGTATATAATGGCTTGCCACCCTTTTGGCTAAGAACCGATTTTACTGACCCTTGTGCTCATAAATTACTACAAAATAGGTTGTGCTTTAACCCAGGTTTTACAGTGATAAAGGCACGAGGAAGTAAGCACGTGCCAAAATCCCAAATATTATGGCTTTAGAATTTACTGTAGAGCCTGGTTTGCCCTTTATAACAAAGCAATCTGCTGAATCTGCGGCTTTCCACACCTTATATTTTACACAATCTTGCAGCCGAATTCTGCTAACTACATGCATTTTGTGCCATCAATCTTATCATTTTTTATTTCTATTCAACATACTGCAGATCTATTGGCCCGGCGTTATTGATTCCATTAAATATTGGCAATTTTTCTCACAATGAAATAAACGTTCAGCTTAATGAGCGAATTTAAGGACCCTCATGGACTGTCTTTTCTTCCATTTGTCACCAAAAGAACTAGCGTGTATCTAAATGTGGCAGCCATGTCAAGTGACTCGAGTTGTAAAATAATTGGACGATATTACTGGTTAAAGCATGGAAAATGGGTTTAATGGGACGATGCCCGTTTCTGGATCACTGGAAAGAGCCCAGCAAGCTCTCAAGATCGGCAATGCCATATCCATGCAAGCCTCAAGTCGACTTTGTGCCTCATCGGCTGTGTAACAAGCTCACTGTTTATAGCAGTTCAACCTTTTGTTGCAATATTTGTCAGCTGTCAGAAGTCCAAGCTTTGCGGGATTGTGATTTAAAGGGATTGCGATATAAAGGGGTTGTGATATGTAAGGGATTGTGCCCTTACAATAAGAGAGTTCCCAAACATTTCCTACATATAGTGTTTTTTTTTTTTAAACCTTTCGATCAAGGAGAGCACTTTTTAGCAGTCTTTCAGTGAAGCTGTTTATAAACTTTAAAAATATTGCAGATGTTAATAAGGTGGGAGCATCTAGCTCATAGTCGGATCTCGATGGATGACTCAACTGTTAAAATTAAACTCGGACTATGCTCGCTAAGATGGAGGCTCAAGGAACCTCTTGGTTTCTGGGAGCTCATTTTGGGAACTCGTGATACTGTGCAGCATCAAGTCATCCTTCAGACTTCTCGTCCCAACCTAGCACTTTCTTGAAGATGTGTAAGTAGCAATCATCTGGCAAACTTCTAAAGTGTAAATGGCAACTGGTTGTTTGAAAATACAGGGGGACTCATTTTAATTTTTAGACGGGGGCCGAGTTGTGCGCCAATTGATGCTTCTCCAGGAAAAAAAATGACCAACAGTAACTCCAGCAAAATCTGAAAAACGATTTTTTTTTTTTTTCAGGTTGGTACTGTGAGGCGAGAAGTATATATGTGCAGTGGTGCTACTGCCGAGACCAGTCTTGGAGCAATTTTCGGAGCACCCAAATATTAATTTTGGAGCAGTTTGGAGCACCAAAATATTCATTTTGTAGAAGTTTGGAGCACCTAAATGTGAATTTTGTAGCACTCTGAAGCGCCTAAATATAATTTGTCGGGACACTTTGAGCACTTGTGTACCGAGTCTAGTACTTAAGAGAACTTAGGTGTAGATTGACAATATTCGATGCTGCTAAATGTTCCACTAGTAAGTTTTTCACACAAGTATGATATATTGGTCGCAGAAAGACATTGAAAATGATAAAATCAACAGCTTTCAGAAAACGTTTGCGAGGAACTACCTTCACAATAAAATGAATGAATAACCGGCTCATCTAACTTATTACACCTTGTTTGTTTCAAACACAAAGAGCTTATCAAACTGCTCATCTAACATATATCACCTGGTTTATTTCAAACACCATGAGCTTATCAAAAGCCTGCTCTTCAAAGTTTTTTTGTAGCTTTTCATTCAGACCTGCATACTTGGTCATATTTTCAGCAAGACTTGAGTTTCCTTCGGCCAAAAGCACCTGTCCAGATTCAATTTTCTCCAGGTTTCTGCGAGCCAATCCAGTCGATCAGTCCCTGGACACACTCCAGCATTGCCTTTGACAATTCTAAATGCCTAGGTGTCCTCCGGTTTGTTGCAGCGAAGTTCACCTCGACTAGGATAGGTGGCGGTAGACGCCGCCCGATTCCCATCACCCGATTTTGGAGCAGTTTGGTGCAATTTCGGGCACTTTTGCAAATTTTTATCAGGATGGCGCAGGAAAATCTTTTTGGCGAAAAATGGCGCAATTGGTACAGGAGTTGAAGCCCTGTATGTGCCATGTTACAATGAATATACCGTAGTATAGTAGGTTGACACACACTGTTAGGAGGATGCAAATGAAAGTGAACCATCAAATTGTTCCTGGCACAATTAATGGTTGCCTTTGTTATGGGCACTGCTTTTAGAGCGCAGCTCTTAGGCACCCGTTTCCAGCTTGAGCGGCGTCGCCGTCAATGTTGCCGCCGGCGTAACCGCGCGTTGCAGGCAACTCAGGTGGCATGCAACCTGAGTTGCACGCTACTCAGCGTTGCATTTTGGCGTAACCGCGTGCTGCAGGCAACTCAAGTTGCATACAACACGCGTTGCATGCAACCTGAGTTGCCTGCAACGCGCGGTTACGCCTACATGCAATGTGGAGTTGCGTGCAACGCAGTTGCACGCAACCTGATTTGCATGCAACTCAGGTCGCATCCAGCCCCTTGGGGGTCATGTGACCCCCCAGATCATGTGACCCCCAGATCATGTCACCCCCCAGATCACGTCACCCCCAGGTCATGTGACCCCCAGGTCACGTGACCCCCGAGGTCATGTGACCCCCAGGCCACGTGACCCCCAGGTCACGTGGGGGGGTCACATGGCCCCCCCAGTTCATGTGACCCTCCGAAGTCATGTGACCCCCCAGGTCACGTGACCCCCAGGCCATGTGACCTCCCCGAGGTCGAGTGACCCCCTGGTCATGTGACCCCCCCCCCCGTGCCTTCCCCTCCTCCTCAAGAGCTGCGCTGTAATTCGGTGTTACAGGGAGTTGTAAACGGCTTTCACTTTTAGAGCGCAGCTCTTAGGCGCCCGTTTCCGGCTTGAGCGGCGTCGCCGTCGCCGTCGGCGTAACCGCTCGAGGTCACGTGACCCCAGGTCACGTGACCCCCAGGTCACGTGGTCCCCCAGGTCACGTGGTCCCCAGGTCACGTGACCCCTGGTCACGAGACCCCCGAGGTCACGTGATGACGATGACGATGCGGATGCCGATGACGTCATCAGTGACGTGGCCCCCAGGTCACGTGACCCCCGAGGTCACGTGATGACGATGACGATGCGGATGCCGATGATGTCATCAGTGACGTCACTGATGATGTCATCGGCATCCGCATCGTCATCGTCATCATCCCTGATGACGTCATCAGTGACGTCACTGATGACGTCATCGGCATCCGCATCGTCATCATCATTGATGACTTCATCAGTGACGTCACGTTACCCCCCCCCCCGAGGTCACTTGCCCCCCCCCCGTACCCTTCCCTCCTCCTCCTCAAGAGCTGCGCTCTAATTCGGCGTTACAGGGAGTTGTAAACGGCTTTCACTTTTATTAACCAGCCCTTTATTAAAGATCTACCAAAGCCTTTTTTTCATGTAGGATTAGAACCTGGCATTATTTTTAGCTATATAGGGTGTCCCGAGCAAACCTTCCGCCATAAAACGAGTCGGGAAATTTGGCACCTGTACATAGCTTTCGTAGAATGTGTACTGAGCAGGTCAGTCTTACCTCGTTAACTTTTAAGTTATAGTTCTCTTCCTGTAAGAAATTAGAGCAATAAACTTGGCAAAGTTAACGTTGGAGGCGTTCGCAAACGACCAAGTTAGCAACGCTAATTACTCGTGGCACCATCTTCCGATAGGTGCTGCGAGCAGACGACACACCCTGTTGTCTGCTTGCTGCGCCTATTGGGAGATGGTGCTACATGTACTTAGCGATGCTAAACGCACCCAACTTCGGCAAGTTTTTTGCTCCAATTTTTTACAGGAAGGGAACTAAGGCCTAAAATTTTACATGGCAAGATTGACCTGCTCAGTGCGCACTCAGTGAAAGTTTGAGCTTTCTATATGGAGGCGCAGATAGTATTTCCGCTTGTTTTAGAGCGGAAGGTCTGCCTGCGGCACACTATATATAGTATGTACACTGTGCAACACTGTTAGTGCAAACACTAGTTCTTTTAACTTTGCTTTTAAAATCAAAAGGCTGCCATCAGATATGCATATGTGATGGAAAGTGCTCACTTGGGGCACTAACCTAAGTGGTAAAGTTTGGCACCCACCAATACCCTTTTGGACTAAAACGTGGAAATGCGCTGATGTTGTGTGTTTGCACTAACAGTGGTGCACGGTGCACATTCAGAAATATTGTGCATTCAGTAGTAGCTTTATAGTTGACGCTTCTATTTTTATCTGCACCTATCTTTTTATTTCCTTGCAAACATGACAGTTTTACGTTTCATTTTAGTATCTTGACAACTTGCGACAGAGGGGAAAAAAGGGGGGACGATACACACGGAGGTTTTCGGGCTTTCAAAATGCTGAAAGCTTACCAGCTTGCCTGCATCTTCTGTTATTTCTTTATTTCAGTCTTAGTAATTTCATGTTGCTTTGTCTTCAGCATGTATAATATAATGAGCATTATCAAACATTTTTTTTAAAATATGATTAAGACTCTAAAAACACATTGGCTGAAATGACCTGTACACGAATTTTTCTGTGAATTTATTTAATGACTTTCTACATCTTTGCCATTCCCTCATTTAAATCTTTTTATGGGTACTAACCTGCGTGAAGAAAATAAATCACGACGACTTGTTAAAGAGTGTCTGCACAGTCAGCATTGAGCTTTTATTTGGAATTAAAACAAAGACCACCGTAGCAGCACACATCACATTGCCATGCTGTTTTATGCCTTGCAGATGCTCAACATAAAAGTTCCAAAAACAGATGGTAACAACAGTAACAACAACAAATGAAAATAATACAGCGCACTTCGAGACCCGAAAACCAGCCATCCTAGACGTGAGACGTCGTCTTTACAGACATGTCGGTTTCTAAACGCTTACTTCCACAGCACAAAAGTTTTCAAGCTTCAAATGGTTTTTACAAAAGAAAAGAGATAAGGGGGAGCACAAAAGCTACATAAAAAATAAATCCAATTTCCATGATGGCACACTATAAAAATAACTGTTTGATATGATAAGAATATGCAAAGTCAAAAACATGGTTGAACGACGTTCTAGAAAAAAATCCAAGTGAACGCATCTGAGTCTTTTCAAACCATGGCATCAACAATCCTGCATTTCCACCCACCTCGTTCACACCCTTCTGAGCAGCAAGGAACAATATGACAGGAAAAACGAGGAATTGACTTGTGCAGCATCGACAAGCTTGGGTGTTCCCACACAATCCCCTCGCAGAAACAACGCGCTCATGGGCACAGTTCGGAACGTAGTGCTCTCGAAACGCGACTCTCCGAAGGAGTCGCCAGAAAATAAGGTGAGTACTACTATTAGGTACATCACAACAATGGTTCACCATCAATCGTTAGTATGCACGGGACTAGAGTGGGGGTGTTGTAGCGGCGTAGTAGCGACTCCGTACGGTCTCAACTAAACAGAGTAATGAGTGCCCCAGAGCAACGCAATGCTGAAATGGTTCATAAAAGGGCTCTGAATCTTTACAATCAACTCCTCTTAATGCAGCCCCCATTGACCCGATGCTTTGGCTTTTTTTACAAAACATGTGGGCCAACATATGTTTTTGTCCCGTGCCAAATTGACCCATCCAGTAGGGCCATAGGACCATTTATGGTGAAAATGGAAGTTGCCACAATAACAGAAGTTGATCGTATTTTAAACTGGTAAAGGAGGTTTCTGTGGAGTAGTGCAGGAGTTGTGTGATCCTATACGAGGTTATGAGGGAAAAGAGGATTGCATTGCGTAACTGATGCATGGGGCTTTATTGGATGCTTGACACAACTATAGTATAGCACATATACATGTAATATGGTAACAAAATCGAGTGGTCTCTTTGTAATGCAGCTTGACAGCATTTCAGAAATGTATAACTGACAATCCATCTATAAAACCAATTCCACCAATCGAGACAGCAGGTATGTCTTTCAATTATTCTTTAATACACATGCAAAGGCATTAAATATCAAAACTAGGTTACCACCACAAATTTTAGAAAAGCAGATCATCTTACCACCTTCTCTCGTTTCTAGCAAGGCTGACCGTTTTAACTTTTATATCTCAAAAAGCTGGCAGCCTTACCTTAGAAACTCTCCGGTGCTACCTTTTACGACGATACGTGTAGCTTCTACTCAGAAGTCTCTCATAATCTTTTCATAAGTCACATAAACACTGCCCGCCCTCACGACAGCATGAGTACTACTAATTAACTATGAGCTTGTTTTGGTCAAGCATACTTGTTCGCAAAATCTTCAAAAGATATGGCGGCTTTGCTGCCAACTCCAGAGCCTTTCAAGAACCACATTTTCCAAGCTCCACACTGCTCCCTCGAAACCACCCGTAACTGGAATGTCAATGCTCTCCCCAAAACTGGATGCTTCACAGGCTGACAACTCAAATAGCATTTAGTTTGGTTGGCATGTTATGTTGCTCTGCAACATCAGCCTCCAAAGTGCAAATAAAAAATAAAAGCTCATCTCGACGCACCCTTTAGCGCCCCTTACAAAATGCCTGTTTCAAGGTGACAACTGCCTCCACTCAAAAGGTCATGATGGTTGCAAAGAACCGAGTAAGGTCTTTTTTCTTTGCTTAGAGAGCTCATAGTATGTAACAATGACCTAACTGCAGACATTTGTAGCCAATGAAACAGAATGGCAAATATTGGCAAAGGAAAGAAATATCTGTGCCTTGGTTATCGGCCACGCTTGCCAATGTGGTGAGGAGTGCCTGCAGAAAATTGTGACATTAAAAGATTTGCATACCCCCCACCCCCTCCCCCCAAAAAACAAAAAAAACTAGGTATGCGTCACCGTCAACCGTTGCTTTAAGGGTTTCTAGAACAGATACTATCGTCTAGTTTAAAATTCCCGACAGTCCACTGCCTTTAAAAGCTTGCGTCTGTGAACCTCCTGACAGGCTGTTACATTGATAACGAAGCACTAAAATTCGTCCCATGAAAGCAAGGTGGTCGAGCAAACGGAGCTTCCGAGAGAGCGAGCTAGCAGAATTCTCTATCGACGGCACACCAAATCCAATTTGCTATAGTCGTGCAAAGGTTACCCTTGCTAGGTTTAAGGCAGCTGTGCAGTCTCCCTTCTCCACAACACGAGTGATATCCAAACATCCTTCAGAAAGATCAGTCTAGCAAAAAAACAAAGAAACTACACCGCTAACATTGAGTGAGTCGCCATGCTGTCCCGCGGGCCCAAACAACGAAATTCACTACTATTATGCCTGTGCTTTGCCGAAAGTTACGGAAATAAATGGGTCACTTCGTCAGAAATGCAGTCCCTATAAATTCATGCACGTTCCTACGCTATGGGTGTCCAATTATTCGTTTTTTTCAACCAAAAAATATCTTCTCATTGCTTAGCATCTCGGCCGGTGTTTGCAGCAGTCTCCTAGTTGACCCAGTTTTTGCAATGGGAGAGCCTGCACACAGTCCTTGAATCTGTGGTATTCTGACCCTCCTATGCCTTTTGCTTTTACAATGCGTAATCGCAATGGTGTGCCCATGCACAAACAATAGAGCGTAGGAGTTACAACTCGAAGGATGACGAGGAAAAGTGTCACAACACAATTTGCCAGCACACGTAGGCACGTATAGATATATACACATCAGACAGATATCGTACACAAGAAAATACGGTATGTACACTAGGTAGCCGCCTGCCCCAAGAAGGATTATTCAAACAATAAAATATAAAACCTCGGCTTGACCACTAAAATTGTGCATCTCAAAGCAGCGCTGACTTCAAAGGCGGTCGTCCTTTTTATTTTTTATTTCAACAAATAATTTAATATCCTCTTCCAAACAAATGTATACACCCAAATGTTTCCTTCTGTGTGAACAAACAAACAAAAAAATTCAAATAGTCTCTCTCGAGGAATTTAGGAATCTTCTCTAACAAGAGAAACGCTTGGGAGGAAACATTTGTAAATAATTTCATGTATATATATATACATAAACTTAAAACCTAATAACCATCACAGTACTTCCTGAAATCTGCATCTTCACCAGTGCACGCTTACAACCGAAAGCTAGAGCTAGTCCCGCCAGCCTGAAGCGCGGTTGTTTCGTTACACATCTCCCAAAAACTCTGTTATTGAAAGGAAGAAAAAAAAAAAACTAATTAAATCTAATCTCACATTGTATACCTATAAAACAAGCATAAAGTAGCTGTACAGTGATATCATAAATAGTATATGCTATGGTACACCCAATGTAAAGACTAAAATGTATACAGATAAATATATCTCTCTCTAAAAGATATCTTTTAAGGTAACACATCTCAAGCAGACCAACGGCTCTGGTGCGTCCCCATTGCAACAAAGTATACCTTAAAAGGCTAAACGTAAATGGAGTGTACAAAAACAAGCAGATCTCCGAGAGAACCAAGGTCTATGTGCACGGCACAACGAGAAATCTAAAACAAGTGGAAAGTGGCCCAACTAGGTGCCGTCGACGAAAACTGTGTGCACTTGGAGACAGCCGCCCAAGAACGTAGGGGTGCAGCCCTGCTGATTATTGCGAGCTGTCCCGTCGTGAGCTCCTCTTGACGTGGACAGCTGCTGCTAACGAAAGGCGGCCAATCACTTACAGGCAGATGTGGACATTCTGTTTCCGTGCCAGTTTCGATCTGTATGGAGAAAGGGAGAGAAAAACATCTCCCAATTAGTACAGTGGAGCACATTCAAGCCCCCAATCACATCGGTCAAGGTCATATTTCTTTTAATCACTGAATCTGGCTTACAGTGCAATCATGTCATGTGCAAACCACATATTTGGGAGAATGGCAGGGTTTGCCCTTTAGTGTCTGATATCAACTCTGCAATTTCACCCATATATATACGCACGTGCAAACGCGAAAACCATTATCCGAGATTATTAAAAATGTCATTTCTGAGACGAAGACAAGTGAGAGTCTACTCGTTTGCTAGTCTCCAATCTAAAAACCTTGAAAAATCAAATTAGAAAAGGGTAAAGTGCGGACGGAACGAAGGAGGCTGTCGAATACCGTAATATATCGCAAGGGATGGCCCACTTAAAATCGAGAGTAAATTGAGTGAAAATAAGGAGTGGGCTAAATATCGGTTTGCAAACAAGGAAAGTTGAAAAAAATGCTATTTTTAGGTTATGTGTCCCTGCCAAACTTGTTATCGCGGCGAGGGGCAATAAAGCAAAGATGACTGTACTTCCCAGTCAGCAATGTTCACTTATATCCCGCCATAGTTAACTAGACGCATTTACGCCGAGCTTGTCATTGATCCAAACACTAGGATTACTATAGAGTGGGCTATTTTTCGGTGTTCAAAAGAAAGTAGCAAATCAAGCGAAAAATAGGAATGGGTTACTTTTCGGGGGTTTAGGAAATTACGGTAGTCATGAAAATGTCCAAAATTACCTTTCTTGTTAAAATTTGGTTATAGTCGTTTGCAGTTTTCACTTCATTTAATCGTGTCATGCCAGTCCTTAATAATAGTATGTAAGGCTTCCTACACTTCTGAGACACACAAGTTTTTCATGTATCTAAAAGACAACAAGAACTACATTTGAACCTCAATTTTACGAAACCCGATTTTGCGAATTTTTCGATTTAACGACCAAATTCAGATTTTCCCCGCACCCTATGCGCAAGGTCTCCCTTCCTCAATTTTACGAAGTTCCCGATTTAACGAAATAATTAGCGGGTCCCGGTGACTTCGTTAAATCGAGATTCAACTGTACAGTGAAGCTTGCCCAAGACAAACGCCTCTGTTTAGCAAAGTCTGTTGGTTAGCAATGAAATGGATGTGAAATAGCATACTATATATTCACACAATATGCATGTCACAAACTTGTTTATATGATGACAGAAACTCTCTTACACAGTGCAACCTAATTAAAGCAGCCCCATCATTATCACACGCACTCCTCCATAAACTGTCATACCTTCTGACAGGCTTACTGCAGTAAATACCTGTCCACTAACAACCGACTGATATAACGAGCACATGTATGAAAACAGACATTTTCCTAGTCAGGGTCATGGTAACTGTATTGCTTGTTGTAAATAGGGCTGCTATACATTAGTTTAACAAATTATTTAGAAACATCTTCTTGCTAAATCCTTTTGAAAAATGCCCGGGACAGAAGCACTTTGCTGTGTGCAGGAAATGCTCCACCATGAATTTGCCTAGCACCCAGGGGTACATGCCACTGCATTCACTGCCTCTGGCATCCCACGCACCTGATCTGGCCAGCCAGGAGAGGGTTGATGGCATACAGCCACTCATGGATCTCTTTCTCCTCCAGGGTCTGCAGCAGGAATCCTCGGCTCTTGGTCACCACCGAAAATGTGTTGGGCACCTGAAACATGTGGGCAAGGGGGTGGAGGAGCACAGAAGCACGTGGAATGAGGAACATTGCACATCTACTGCATCCACATAAGCCTGTCTCCGAGACAAGCTGAGCACTGGAGACACAACTGATCATGTCACAAATTCTTTTGTACAAGAGTGCATCGCCACTGCTTAAGACTATTTCACATATTAAAATATTAAAAATGTATACAGATCATTGACTCGTACCTGCACATGCTCATGCCTTCTTGCTAACTTGTTTAGTTTGTTGCATCGGAGATTTCGAGGGGAAAATTTAGTCAAATGCATAGTAGCATCACTGACAAACATTATCCACTAATGGCTGCATTCAGGCAGTTTGTACATGAGAGCTGTTGAAATTCTTTTTGGCAATATCTTTCTTGGAGGTATGCGAGTTAAAATGATGACCAATGCCCTTTGAATGCACCAAGACATCACGCAAGTACCAGTTAAAGTCTAAAATACAAATTCCTTATCTTTTAATGCAAAGTCACAGAAAAGTTCAACATGCCGTTGCAGTCATCACTGAAGCTTAATTTATAATTACTCAAGGGCATCATGATGCCACCAAATTTGGTGGGAAATTTAGTGAAAGTATGTACTAGTAGGAAAAAAATTTCACTGCACACTGCTTTCAATTTATCTATTAATGTAAATCTTAGCATGTGCTCTAACGATTCTGCACTATTTCATTACTACTGCTTCGCTTTTTAGCATATACATGTGAAGCGTGAATGAGCTAGCTACCAGGATTGTGCTTGGTTTCTTCTACTCTCAATATTTTGTCTGACAAATGTATCGTTTTCTATCATCTTGGCACATTCACTGACATGGTCTTTTCTGATAACATGCACTATGTGAAGCGAGGCTCGGTCGAGTTCGCGCCAAACGCTGGCGCAGTACGTGCTCCAATACATGCTCAGGGTGAGTGCCCAAACAATGGCGGACTTGGAGAATTGATGCAGCAGGTACTAGATAGCATGCACTTTTGAAAAGAGACTATTGTTTCTAATTTGCTCGGTGTGTCACACTGACCAACTTTTTTAACACAAATTGTGTTTTATCAGCAGATTTCCATAGGGTTCTTATAACGTTTGGGTGTAACGGCCACCTGTAACGACAAACCGACACCGAAAAGTGTTAGGCTTTAGGGAACCATAGGAAAAGATTTCAATGCTCCAGCAGGATCCAAACTCTCCACCTCAAGATTGTGAGCCAAGTGCTTTGATGACTGAGCTATCCAGGATCTGCGTTCGGTACACGCAAAAGCAAACTCTTTGGCGCGAAGGCATGGTTGCGTGCTTTGTGGTCTTCCCAGCCATGCTGCGCCATCTCACAGTTTGTGTCGTAAATGAGATTGAATCTTTGGCAGGTGGTGCCATTCAGACGCCCTTCTCTTCTTTCCTGAAGGGCCTATCACACATTCTGTGCTAACCAGTCTTTGTCAGCATGATCAAGGTTGTATAATTTCTGTTGCACTTTTTTTAATGTATTTTTGGTATAAAAACCTAGTCCTGATTTCTTCCAACCAAAGGTAGCAGTATTTGCAAACAACTAAATTAATGCTCAGTAAACTTGTAAGTGCGAACAGAGATGGACACGAAGCAGGAGACGGGGACCTGTGCCCATCTAAGCATCAGGCACCAACCAGCTTAATGAGTCTTGTCCAACTTGTCAAAAATGGAGAACAAAGTTCTATAAAGTAGATTCATGAAATGCCTTTTCCCTCCTGGTAAATTAGGTTCTGCCATGTTGATGAACAGCGTCTGCCACTTTGTTCGTTAGTTTACATGCAGACGATTAGATATTGGCATCATTTTTGTTGTTGGTCAGAAGCACAGGCATTTTGAGCGACTCAGTCAATGACAGAACTCGGTAAGTACTGTCAGGGCCATATTTGGGCCACATAAACCCGTACTTAACATTTTTTTCTTTTCGGAGCTGACCCGGAGGCACTGACTGGGGTTATTTTAGCGCCAACGGGTCAACTTTCCGATTGCCGGCTCGTCTTAAATCCAAATAAAAACCAGTGCGTACAAAGACAGAGTACCAGCCGACGCACTTTTTTATGTTCCCGGCAAATCCGGCTGGTGCAGTCGATCACGGCACAAAAGAACTTGGGCGAGCTGGGAAACACTGCCTCCACAGAGAGAAAGACTTGGGCAAAAGTTCATCAACATCGCGACCGGTGAGATTTTGAGTTGGAATGGCGTCGTGTGAAAATGCCCTGTTTTGAGTTTCTAATCATTGAGCTTCCCCGCATGTCGTGCACCGTCCTCCGTACTGCTACATGCATGAAGGCAGACTACACATTGAAGCAGACGACATACCTTGAGCATAGCCTGCTGCTCTTCATTGTACTCCACCTGTGCTGTGGCGAGGTTGATGAGCTCACGTTCAATGAAGTCCTTCTCGTCGCGGTAGATGAATACGTATGGGCGACGGATCACCTGGAATCGGAATTAGAGTCGGCGTCGAAATTCATCGCAATATAGAATTTGTCGTCTGCTGGGTCGGAAATTTTCAAACCGGGTTCCCACTAGGGACCAAGAGGTTCCCCAGAATACCCCGACTTCCCCAAGCTCCCAAATTTCCTTAATTGTCCCTTGCTGTAAGAAAAGTGTTTCCACAGCTGAAGCATCGTTTTAGCAGATCAGAGCCACCCATTGATGCATATATTTGTGCCAAGCACTCCCTAATGTGTACATTATTGTTTAAAAGGTCTGTAGGTTTCTGTACCGCTTTATATGCATTAATGCCGAGAACGGGAGGTGTTCCTTAGCCCTCAATCATGAAAGACGGGGGCTCCAATAAATTCAAAAAGCTTGAGGTCCCCTGTAACTAAGCTCTGCCTGTGTTTTTCAATTGTTGTTACGCAGGGACCTAAAGCCAACCAAATGTTTTTTACATAACCCGCCACAAGCTAGGGCCAACAAACAGTTTCTAAGAGAGACACCCATTTGATTCTGCAACGGCCGTTCCTAGTCCAAAGAAGTCTGACTTAGGATGGCAATCAATGAATGGGTTTTCGACGAAGTGATTCTGGTTTATAAATTTAGTGAAAATAAACCTCGATTTTAGAAAATTAATTTAGAGCCTCCCAAAATGTATGAAAACCATACTTTGGTCACTGAGCGGCAGAAGGACCCCGAAAATAATTTCGAGACTTTTCTGAAAGTGACGTTTTCCACGTGCCGCCAAATATTTCTCTAGAATTTTGTATGAGTTTTTCTTCGTGAACTAGGACAAGTGATAACATGTGGCAACCACCGACACCAAAACGCCTTCTGAAAACTAAATGCAACAATTCAATCAAACTCGGCAATCGAAACCTCGCTAAGAAAACACTGAATGTAAAATATTCGTGTTTTACATATTTTACATTCCCATAGAATGTATTGAATGTGTGTGCTAGCAAAATATTCAAATTCGATAATAGCCACTGACGAGGTAAGAATGGCCAGGAGGAGCTTCCTATTTTTGACAACGCTAGGGCATCTCCCCACTGACCAGCCATCTCTTGACCCAGTTGCCCGTGCGGTCGTCCAGGCAACCCAGGTAGCCCTTGCGGGACACGATGGGGCTGGCACGCACTTCCTCCACCTCGGCCACAAACTTGCCGGCCGACCCCGCGCATGTCGGGGGGTGAGAGGCCGGCTTGAGGCCCGCGGGAGGCGCCAGGGTCGAGGAACGCCCTCGCTGCCTCGTCCAGGGGCAGGCAGGCTTTCTCCGGGGACAGCAGACTGCGAGGGGCACGTGTCGTCACTTTAGTGCGTGAGCACTCTGTGTGGGTTTCTAGGAACCCAGGAGTTCCCCAGAGAACCCCCAAAGGTTCCCTAGAGCACCTCCAAGGTTCCCCAGAGTACCCCCGAGAGTTCAGCAAACTCCCAAATTTCCTCGGCCGCCCCTGCTCGGGAACACCTAGACCATGGCTATCAATCTAGAGATACGGGTATTCCTCGAGATTTAAAAGTTAGAGGACCCCGCTTTAAAGCATTCATGACTGAGTTTTAAGAAGTCTTAACTCGCACGTTGAGCCACATCTTGGGCATGGCTTCTAAAGGCTGATTTGGACATTCGGGCTTGACCACGACCGACTGCATTATGACCGCTTACAACTGCTTACGACGAAATGCTATTACTATATAGAAAACACAATATAAAAACCGAGGTACACTCTAATTAGAATTTGCAAGCGTGAATTTCGAAGTACTATGTTTCAAGGCGACATTGGCTATAATTAGGACGTGGTGTTTTCAGAATTCACATTTTGCTAAATATTTGGAGTTTATCTGAGTTTATTTTTGTTAGAACCCCTAATCTCCGAAGTAGGAAGTTTATGCTTGTTATGTTTCCAAATTTTCAAGACTGAAAATAAAAATATATATTAACCGGCAGGTATAACCCTGCCCTAGGTTTATAAGAATGCACGTGTACCACATGACATTGGCGCTTTTTGCCATTAATAATACTAACTGTCCCACGACAAAACTTGAAACAGACACATTGAAATCACTAAACTCATTGACGTAGCCATTGGAAAAGTTGCTTTAATTTTATCCAATCTACCGCTTTTCCCTGCGGCTGCGCGGGGTGGTGTGATGAGATAGATGCCTCGGCTGTCCCTCGTATGAAATCTAAGAGTTTCTTAGCTTTCACGGTCGTCAAATCACGACCCTACGTTCCTCTAAGAAGTTCAATCTAGAATCCAAAACAGTGGTCTGTGTCGTGACCCAGAATTACAATGCTCCGTTGGCCTGAACAAACCCTGACATGATAAACGGTGAACCTTGTTTGGTCAATACTACGAGGTTCTAAAGGAATCTGGGGAGGCCTCTCCTGACAACTGCTGAACCTGTGCTCTGACCAAATTATTTTTGTATGAATACTTGAAAGGATAACACATTGAGAACAGGGACGGAAACAGGACGTGTTTCAAAACTTTCAAATTGATGAAAGAAGCCCTGTCTCTGTTCCCGTCCTCAAAGTTTTATCCTTTCAAGTATTCATATCTATTCACCAACACGCTCGTTTTCAATTATTTCTTTTGTAGAAAATTGCCTTTTATTGTTTCTTTTTTGCCATTATAACCTCCGAATTCAGAGTTTTTCAAATAAGTCCGAATTGAGGAAAAGTTTACCATCGAGTGTTTTTCGGATTTTATTAGATTTATCCGATAAAATCCCAAACGGAAAGGAACTCTAGCTATAATGCACAAGAGAATCTCTTCACTGCATACACGAAGAAGGAAGACCGTGTAAAGGGAAAAGATATGTGCTAGCTCTTACTCTTGAGAAGAACTTGATGTCATGCTTGAAGAGGGTGAAGATCCATCTCCTTCTTCAACTGGAGTCATTGCTGACTCTTGTTGCTGCATGATAGAGAACAAAAATGTGTGCTATGTTACAGCTGTGGTGACATACTTTTCCCCATGTGCATGGTTGTGTGCCCACGAGGATGTTCCAACCATGCATGTGGCCAAGAATCACACTACCTCAAGATGAAATGCCTCAAGGTATATGAAGTCACACTTTGTTACACTGCAATGTGGACTTCCAAAGAAAGTATATATTCTTCACTTTAATTTTACCATTACATCATTCAGTGAACGTTTCTTGCCAAAAACTGCCTATAGGGTTTGTGTCAGGCAAACCACTGAAATAGAAAGATGCTTCCTAAATACATAAATCGTAGAAAACACCAATAGCCAGCAACAAGGTTTGCTTCTGTAAGTGCTCCACACCAAAGTTAGACCCTTTGCATGTGGCCTGTGACAGGACTGCGGTCAACGGGCTGCTTTTCACGCTACTTCTAATCAACAACTTTGAAATTATTTTTCAGCGCCAACTGTTGTTTGTGATGGTATAATGAAAACACTGTTATTTGGGGAGGAATGAAAGCATATTTACATAAAACCTAGAACATATCCTAGATAGTCGCCTGCTATTGTGAAAGCCCTTATCGTTCGTCCACGTGAGATGCGCTTTAGATTCAACCAATCACCTAGCAGTTACCACGCAGCAAGCCTTTCTGCGTTACATACTTCTTCAAAACATAACAAAACATCTCTCATAAGTTAGGCCCAGCTTGTGCATGAAAATGTTCTCTGCTGTCTGCAGTGCCACTTGAGCAAACATCTGCCATGGCTACGAAGAAAAAGAACTCAGCTGACCTAAGAGTGAATCCTGTCCGGAACTATAGTCGGTGACAGGTCAAGAACGACTCTTTCCATTTTAGCAGAGCGAACGTTGGAAAGGAGGTAATCTCCTGTCCAGCGTTCGCTCTACTAAAGTGGAAAGGGCTGGGAGGAGCTTCCACTTCGTTCTTGACCTGCCACCGACCATAGATAGGAAGCTAATTATATGACATACTTCCTTCCCCCTGCCCCACACAAGTACACCATTATTTGACTGCCTCCTCTGCCATTGAGCATTACAATAGAAGGGAAACAAAAAGGGCTCGAAGTTCACCTAAGCACTTCTCATGAGTTGTGAATGCGAAAGCATGCAACGCGAGCTCGTCCGCTCCCTTATTTTGTCTGCTGCATACTTCTCGTCGCCGGTCAGCGAGCGCGCTTTCTTGGGCGCGCTGACCTTGGACGCTCCGTGTTAGTAGCGCGCTGACGGACACGCAGTGCCATGGGGTGAGCGGTCATTGAAACTGATGAGCAGCGGCCAATGGGAGTCTGGTCGACGCGCAGCGGCCAATGGGAGCCTCGTCGACGTGCGCCAGCCAATGAGAATGAGGTGGGAAACTAAGTGCCATTATCAGGCTTTTCACAGGGTTTCATAGCTGGGAGCTGGCTGCACTTGGAGAAAGGATTTAAGGGGCCGTTTCAAGCCGATGACGTCGGCTCGCTCCATGGGACAGTTAATGCTTACGCATTAAAAGACAAGCATACCAAACTGGAGTTATCAAATTGCATGATCTCAATGTCATATCAACTGGGAAGCTGCTTTAACTAAAATAGGGAGGATTGAGGCAATTTGAGTGCTCGGGGAACAATGTAGGATTGTGTTGGGAGTAGAAGAAGAAAAGCATGACCGAGGAGAAGAGAGCTCAGGGCACAGGAGACCATGAGCACTTGCAACAAGAATTTAGTGTAGAATCGAGAAAATAGGAAGTCAAGGGACCTTAGGTGGTTCCCCGATTGAGGAACAGCTGTGGAATCCCCGAGTTCCTGGGTGCATTCAGGCTTAAAAGCAGCTAGGTTCCTTGCAACCCAGTCTGAGAACCAACAAGGTTAGATACAGGAGTTCTAACGACTCTGTTCCTAGGAACCCAGGGGATACCCAGAGCAGATTGCCTGAGCACCCAAATATCCTCTGCCATTCTTGCCCCTATGTAATATGCCTTTTCAGTTTCAGTACTATTGTAGCAGACCTGAGCCACACCTTTATGCACAACTACGATCCACACACTCCTGGTGGGTATACATTATATTGCCTACAAGGCTCGTAGAAAGTTCTCGGCTATCAGTAGGGCAGATAAGGGTTCTTCGATATCTTGAGAACCCCTAATTTAGAAAAAGGGAGACGCACCTTACGCGCGTGGGCCAGTGGGGGGCGGCTTGCTGGGAATGTGGCTGAGGATGAGCCCCACGGTGCGGGAGGCCAGCTCCCGCTCACGGGGGCTCATATCCCATGGGCGTAGACGCTCTCGTCGACCGCGACGCCCCTCGGTGCAGGCACGGCTGTCGGCGAGGGCAGCTGGGGCGCCACCGGGCGACACTGGTGCTGACCTGGCCCTGCCCCTGGGGCGCCCTGCCTGCGGCGGCTGCCCGCGCCACCAGATTGCAGGCCTCTTTCTCCCACTTGCTGATGTCCTGGTGCTGGGGGGTCCCCACGGTCCAGTCCCAGCTTCTCACGCAGCAGCAGGAAGTGGCGGACCTTCTCCACCTGAATGCGACGTGCAAGCACGGGCAAAAAGGAAAAGTTGACTCTTATCTATCTATTTATTTGAGAATAGTACCTGTAAAAGTGGCTACAAAATTTAAAACAAAATGAAAATGCAGTCATACCCCAACAGGACACTAGCTAAAGTGCAACTCAGTAGCCTCTACCAAAATTATCAAAAGTCACCAAAGTGACAATATCATCTGTGGAATCATTCCATTCTTGAATTGCCCTTGGGAAGAAAGAATAGTATCTAAACAGTCGTTTCTGAACTTGTATTCTTTTAATGCTCTGCAATGGTTTAACCATGCGGACCCTGACGATAAAAGTTATATATAATTAGAGCTTTCGGTGTGGTGGTGGGAGCCATTGATTATGTTGTAAAGAATTTTTAATCTATTGATTTTGGCTCTAGTTTGTAATGTCTGAAGCTGAGCTCATTTAACTAATTCAGTGGATGGTGATCTGAAAGCTGCAAAAGTACCGTATTTTCATGCTGTTGCGCACTTTTTTTTTTTAAATGTCTGTCATCAGAAAGGGGGTGCGCAAATTACGCGGATATTTCGTGCGCACGTCCCAAATAACTATGCAAATAACACATCTGCAAAGGCTGTGATGTATATAAAAAAATACAAACATACAAACGGCAAAAGTTTTTTTTTTATTTAATTTTAAAAAGCGCACCTACTTTGTTTACTCCGAGTCACTGTTGGAGCTCTCGCACTCGGTACCATGGTCGCGATCGTCGTGGTTGTCGTCATCACTCGCGTTCCAAATAGCATCGTCTTCAGTTTCTCGTTCACCCTAAACCGCCTGGGAGCTGCGCGGTTTCCATTTTCCTCAGCAAACTTTATCACGAGGAGCTTCAACTTCGCTGTATAGTTATTGTAACCCATCGCAAGAGCGATCGTCGAAAAAACCGTTGACGGCGTCAAGCCGAACGGCCGAACGATGGAAAGCATGCCCTTTGCCGCTGCAGACTTCGCGCGACCGCAACCACCGCAACCGCACACCGCACGACAGTTCCCACATCCGGGAATCTCAGCGTGACGTCATACTCCCTTGCAGCCAGCGCTTGGCCAGCGCGGTGCAGCGCAGCGCGCTCTTACTCTTTTGCGCGCGCGCGTCCCGTAGCTTTTGCAGAGAAGCGCAGAGCAGCATCTTTCTCGCACTCTCGCCTCTCTCACTCCTCTCGCGGCCGCACGGAATTTCCGCAGCTTAGCTCGCGCGCCTCTGAGGCGTCTGGAGAAACGGTTGCCGAGCTTGCGCAGAACGGTGCAAAGCGCGCAAAATACGCGAACAAGTTTTTTTTTCTGGAAATCTGGGCCTTAGGATTTCTTCGTTTACGTACACACCATCTGTTCTGCTTGCCCGTTGGTTGCAGGATGGTATGGTGCACTAACGTAGGGCCTGATGCCGTTTTTATTTTCTTCTACGGTCTTAAGTTAGGGGTGCGCAAATTACGCGTGGGCACTCAGTTATACTGCAGTAAATAGGCTAATCAAACCTTGTTTTAAAAGCATTAAACTTTATGTGACCTTTAAAATGAATTAGTATAATGTCTTTAAGAGAGATGTAGTTACTGATTCCCCGAATTAGGAAGCAAGAAACATTGAGGGCACGCCTATTCGTCTAGGCCGGGGGTGGCCAAACAGCGGCTCCAAGTGCGGCTTGCGGCTCCCCGCTAAGCGTGCCCCCTTCCCCTCCTGTGTCCCCAAGACGAAAAGAGTTCTAGAATTTAAAAGAAGAGCTCGCAATCTTGGCAGCCTTGCACTACACGACGTCGTACATATAGCTGGGCTGCTTTATGACTCATAGATATGTCCAGTGACCCTGTTTCTAGAAAGAATTTCGATCTGTATACGCATAACGGGAGTCGGGAAGTGGCTGGCTGGCGAACCATGCATTCATTTTTGCTTAGCGGTTGAATAAACGTTTTGCAGCCGGGTGATATTTAGTGTAGTCGACAATTAGACTTGTCCCCTCTGGAAAGGACTGTTCCCTTCATATCTTTTCCTTGTTAAAGTAGCTCCCCCCCCCCACCTCCCTACACACACCTTTGTTCGTTTTTTTCCCTGCGGCTCTCTTGAACTTTTGCAGTTTTGTCTACGGCTCTAACCCCATGTCATTCTGGCCACCCTTGGTCTAGGCGATGTAACGGCCGTCTCATTTCTAAGTTGTATGCTTTTGGTCTACACATCAGGTATTCGGCTCTCGAGAGATCCTTCTTCCAGGATTCGCAAGCAAGACGTGGCAAAGTTTTATGGAGCAAAGTCTTATGGGGCAAAAGCCATCAGATAGCCTCGAAAAAAATGAAAAAAGATACTTACTAGCCCATATATTTGGGCTCTATTTTTAAATTTAGACCAGCTAATTTAGGCAGGTAGCAAGTAGAAAAAAAAATAAACAAAGACAATACTTTGGTCAAACAATAAGTGGAACAGTAAAACGAAAATGGTTGCTCAATGCCAGTGTCTTTCCTATAAACGACTTTCATGGAGGGGTCCACATGACAGCTAATAAACACATAAATGGGCAAGTATTCAAACCTTCAAAAGGCACGCTGATGACCAAATAAAGCGAGATTATCCTTTCGATAGCAAGGCCTCCAGTGTGTTCCTCGGCAGTCGTCAGCTGCCAAAAATGTAACAGCGGGTGGCAGCGGTGAAAAGGCTCGACCCCTTTAGCGAGGCTCGACTATTGGGCAACATACACATATGAGCAGCAAGCTGGCGGCATCCAGAGGCTATATACTTGCAAATGTGTGAATAGAGAGATGCCCGCCCAAGGCCTCACCTCCTCGAGGCGGGTGAGCTTCTCAAGCTCCCACTGGTGGTCGAAGATGAGGGAGTCACCCCTGGGCTGCCAGCCGTGCAGGTTCTCTTCCCCACGCACATACGTCGTCGAGGTGTCCAGCACCCGGCGCTGCCTACGCTGCACCCCTGCACATGCACAACAAGGAGCACAGGAGCCACTAAGTGAGCGCTTTAGAGTAAGGACACTTTGGCCACAATGGTCAGTAGAATCAATGTTGCCACCTGTCGCCAGCTTTTGCCAACGTGGCTGGCAGAAGATGTGAGAAGTCGCTAGAACAGTTTGCAACAGAGCAAAACAATACCGCAGTGATATTTCTTAACATCGTAAGTACCACTAAAAAAGGCTAGAGGTACACCTAAGCACTTCTTATGAGTTGTGAATGCGAAAGCAGGCGTGCCGTTCTTCCGCTTCCGTGTTTCGTTTGCGGCATATTTACATCGGCCGTGAGAGCGCTTTCTAAGCTCTCCTCGCAGCTCTGACCCTGGAAGCTTTGTGTAACAGGCGCGCTCGCGGCACGGACACGCAACGCCATGGGGCGGCGGTCGTTGAAACTGAGCGTGCGCAGTGGCCAATGGGAGCCTCGTCGACGCGCACCAGCCAATGGGACTGAAGGCGAACTTCATCAGCTTTACTCCTCTCCTTTGGGATCGGGGAAACTAGGTGTCGTTGTCTAGGCTTTTCGCGTGGTTTCATAGCTGGGAGCTGGCTTTATTTGGAGAAAGGATTTAAGGTGCCGTTTGGCGCGCTTCAAACTGATGACGTCGGCTTGCTCCATGAGACAGTTTATAATTTCGCATTAAAATTTGCATTTCAGAACAATGGCTGTCGCGAACGGTGCCCGTGTGGCTGTAAGAAGCGCTGGCATGTAAACAAATGTTGTGTGACGTATACGGACAAATGATTGTCGTGACAGCGTCAAACAATGGAGAAAGAGTGCCGATACTTTGAGCATAGGTTTCTAGTGACTCTAGGTACCACCATCAGGAACCCTTCCTTGACCAGTTAAGGTAACATGTACAGAGCGCTGCCCTGTTATTGCAAATAAGTGATAGAGGACTTTTCCTGTATCTTTCTCAGAACTGAAAGGTTTTTCCTCAAAACAACTAGTGTAGCAAAAAGTGCTTACGTGGGGCACTATAACCTCACCGGTAAAATTTGGTGCTAACCAATGACCCTTCGAAGAAAAGTGAAAAAACGTTCCGACGTCACGTTTCATTAACTGTGTTGTGCAGCGTAAGTAGCGAGACTCTGTAAGTGTGAATGAGAGATTGCCAGTTTTTGCCATGTTTATCTTAGAATCGAAGGACTGTCATCAAAACTGTTGTGGAACATTCGGTACCGCATTCACGCAATTTGTGGAACTGCCTTTCTTTCCTTTCCCCACTTTTCGTCAACAAAAACACACGAAAGGGTGGTCAGTTGGCTTTTAATAGAAACTTATTGAGCTGCCTGTAACCTCTGAATGCAATTTAATCCTTTGTTATTTCTGCAGAACAAATCAACCATATAGCTGTACCATATTTACTCGCATAATGAAAGCACTCGCATAATGAACGCACCCCCACAACGGGTACCAATATTTGGATTTTTTTTTTCCCTCTCGTAATCAACACAACTCTAATTTTCGGCTCCGCAAGTCTCGAATTGCATCAAACTTAGCTAGCCACCAAGCCAATTTTCTTTTGCCGCCAAGTGGTCAGGCCAAGTCAAGCCAAGCCAAGCCAAGCTGCACTCGTAATGGCCGCAACTGCGTAGTTGCGGTAGTTGCGGAAGTAATCAACCATAAAACCGAGCGGCGCGCACACTTGAGGAAGCTTGGGTCGAGGAATTGCCGGAGCCCGGACATTCTTTGCCTATCGGATGCATTGATGTCAACAATTACGCCGTCGTCTGTGGTCCGCTTTCGGACAGTGAAATCGTGAAAGTGGTTAGGCCTAATTTCACATACTTCGGGTAAATGCGTTTATTTAATTCGTAACAGAACGATGCAGCGAGGTGCAGCTACGTGGTAGGTTGAGAGTGTCTGATAACAGCCGTCTCAGTGAACGAAACTTGATCCGTGGGAGTGGGCCTCGGCGGTTGGTGGTAGGACTGCGTACGAGTTCTTATACGCGTAGTTGCGGTATATACCATATTTGCACAAATATAACGCGAGTTTTTTTTTCGAAATTACGTGCTCCAAAATGCATTTCGCGTTATATTCGGAATCAAGTTCAGCCACGAGGCGCGCGAGTCTGGAGAAAGCCATCCCTCCGGCTCAATGCAGGAGATCGGTGGGAAAAGAAATTGGGGTGTGGGAGGGAATTTATTAGCTATTGGGCCACGTGAAGGGGCAAATAGAAAACATAAAAAAAACATTTTTATCGCTTCTGTGTTTGTACAACGCGCGCACGCCGAAGAAACTCGGCGCGCGCGCCATGCCGGAATGCGGGCATTGGCCAATCCAAGCCAAGCCAGACCAAGTCAAGTTAAGTCGACACAAGCCAAGCCAAAAGGCGACCCACCGTATTTACGCAATCGTGCAGGACGAGGTTTTGCTTTATGCGGAGGGACCAGAACAAGAAGTGTGATCGTGTATCGGGTTCAGCGGCATTTTTTCTGCCTGGAGCATTTTTTAGTTTCTGCTCCAGAGTGGTCTGGTGTTTGTGTGTTGGTGCTTCTGCCGAGGGGCCCACGCTGAAGAAAAAGGAACTACCAGACAAGCGGTGCCATGCTGCTGCCTATCTGCGTAGTCGCCAAGTGGATTGTAAACGAAGGACTTGAGCTGTCAGGATGAGTGCAGTCAAAACATAAACTGATATTTCTTCTATTTCCATTGACTTTTCACTTCTGCTATGCCCCCACGTGCGAGAAATTGACGCGCCTCGGCTCGCGTTATAATAGTAATAATATTTTTTTCTTTTTTGAGGACATCAAAACCTGCCCTCGCGTTATATTCGTGGTCGCGTTATATTCGTGCAAATACGGTACCTGGAGCGCGCCGCCAGATACTAGCAATATATATAACCTAAGAAGGGTCGTGTTGCTTTTCGTGCTGAATGAGCTTCACAGGGCGCTTTTCCTTCCGCAAAAGGCACGCTCGAAGGCGCCCCTAAAAAGGTTAGCAATTTATGAAGCATGGTTACTCTGGCGCGCCCCTCAACCAGCCATGGGTGCGCCTCGATCAGTAAAGAGACATACCACGAGTACCTTGCCGTGTCATTTTGGCACCTAATACGACATTTGCACGAAGTGTGTAAATGCAAGAATTTTACCATGCGTAAGGCACGCCCCCCCCCCACCCCCAAATATGTGTCAATTTTTCGTGAGAAAAAAAGTGTGTTTATTATAGCGAGTGAATACGGTACTTTATTTTGTGGCCATTAAAGCATTAGCAGCATAGTTTGTTTTTAAGACGGGCTCATTCCATTTGGCCCCAGACTGTAGTGAAGAGGGCCCAATAAGAGCAGTGATGGCCCGAGATAAAATGAGAACACTGCTTACCCGGGCTACCTGAATCTGCCGCTCTCTTGAGGATCATCTCGTAGATGCCGGTCACATGGTTGGCGTCGGCGTTCTTGTAGGCACCAGTGAACAGGTGGCGCAGGGAGCGTGCGTTTGGAGACAACCTGCACACCCGTCGTAGCCTTGTCAAACACCTCTCGCCGCATTACCGTATTTTCTGCTGTAGAACCGTAATTCTTTCCGCAAATTTCTATCGGTGCGTCCCTACAGCTAAAAGTGTGACTTATATGAGCTTTTATTTTTAGTATGGACGTTAACTGTGCAAAATGTAGGACATATCGCGAAAAGGGCTATTCGTAGTGGGACAGCAACTTATACAACTGCACAACTTATTAGACAGGAAAGCTATGATACTGGGAATTATCCACCATAAGGAAGTGATGGAATGGAACATCTCTTGAGGAGTGAAAACTAAGACCCGCCTTGCAAAACACCGATGTTGTATGTAGGCCTTCAAAGCCACTTCACACGGTGCGGTTTTGCAAAATCATGTGTGAAATTATGGATAGGCGTTGTCGCCTAACTAGCATAGAGAAAAAAGATGATGATGATGCCCATGCAACACTTCACTCATACAAGTTTGTGAAAAAAAAACAAAAAAACGTGGAGTATAAAATGGCCTAGTTCTCTTCCAGCTCCTTCAATAAACCCTGTGAAAGTTTCCCAAGCCAAACCATCA